>VTPC01001763.1:0-11435 GCA_011009095.1 Ignelater luminosus
AAAAAAAACATTACAATACTAATAATGAAAATACATTTCTTTATTTTTTATTTATTAAATAACAACAATGATTAAATTAATAAAATTTAAAAGAAAAAGAAATTGAAACTATAATAATAAAATATGGATATTAGCGACGTCGAATCAGTATTATCACAATTATTATTAATACTGCTGTTCCTATTACTAGAAAAATGTACCATGCGGGCGATAGAGATCTTTTAGGCGCTACTAAACGTTCTTTAACAAGAGCTTTTGTAGTTGTTTCTGAAGTGTTGATTCCTTCTTTACCATTAGAATCATAGGTAAGAATTTCAAATGTACTGTGATAATGATATTGATCTTTCTCCACGGTGCTTAAAGGTATGCAATGGGTAGGCCAACATATTACTTTTCCAACGGTTAGTTCATCAAATGACCATATTCTGCCGATATAAGTAGTCACTCCTTTTTCGAATCCTCCTTCAAACAGATTATTCTCTTTTCCTAAATCAAAGACGTTTTGTTTTTCGGTCTTGATCCATTTGAAGTGTTCAGGATGTTTCGTGCAGAGTATCTGTATAAAATAAAGTTAATCAGACAATATTAAAAAAGAATAACATGAAGCAATGATTCAAAAGAAAGAGTTGGCTGATAGTAAGATATATCGTGACATTTGGTTCTAATAAACTAAAAATGCCTTTCTCACCTTAATTGTTTCATTTATTCTATGTGCTGTAACATCATATTCAATATGAATTTCATTTGTACCATGATGTATCTTTCCTGGAATTAATTTGTCTCCAAACAAAACTTGTCCAATATAAATTGGTTTTGCATCCCTATCAATTCCAGCTTTAAATGCGTCCGATGGTATGACTCCGTCATAATCGCGCCAACAATAATCTAAAATTAAAAAAATATTTTTTAAATAAATTTCCAAGAAATTTAAACTATTTTAATTGGTTTCTTACCTTCTACAAAATCAGCATTTATTGTAAAAATAAAACACAATACAACAGACAAAACCACTTTAGTATTCATGTTCTTACTGATATCACATAAAATAACTACTGAGCTGAGCAGGTGAACTAAATTAACTAAACAAAATTTAGTAAGAGTCTGAACCGAAATTGAATTTTTAAATGCTTATATGGCCAAAAATAGCAGTTTCTTTGAAAATATTGCACGATATTGTTTAGGAAATGTTTCGAGATAATCAAAGTTATCATTGGTGACGTATTTTTATTTTCGAGAGTGTTGTAGGTCAGAGTTCTTTGGCGTAACTCTGATTATTAACTGCATCGTAATATAAAATAATCCAGACATTTCCCTGTAGTAGATTATTTCAAAATATTTAAATAATGAGGTTATTAGTGGTTGAGTACTTTTCAGAAAAACGATCAAAGTCCCAAGGTCCTAATCAAGACATACGTTTTTCTTTAATCGTAGGTGACTAATATAAAACGAATTTCTGAACAGTTGATATTACCATCATCCCAGTACGAAGCCACTAAAATCCTTTTCTCATTTATTTACAGGAAAGTGACTGAATACTGAGGCAGTTACCAATATCAAATTTTTATTGTACGGTATTGCCCTTTTAACTTTAAAATTGCCTCTACGCCAATGAATTCTGCATTAAAGATTTAATTTTAAATTAAAGCTCGCTACATAAACATTAGGTAACGTTTCCTGGTTATCATTATACTTATTATTATTCTTCGGTTTATCACTTTATTACTAATACTAAGTAGAATCATGTAGAGTTTTAGTAACGCATTTATCATCAAAATTCCAATAGCTAAATTCAAAAACTGCTATTAAAGCACAAACAAATCGATCTTACAACCATTACAGTTTTAGCGTATTAGCTAGTCATAATAATCAAATGGACCAATGTGAAAAAAAAACAACCAAGCAGGGCTCAATCTTGATCAGAAAAATGTATTTACTTTCCTGCGATCATTAATTTCTGTTTTACTGTTATTTTCCTTTCACCATTAGTGAATGTTTAGTAAACATCTAATTTTAGTTCACACTTTATCTAAGCATTCTTGGACGTTCATTAGATGACTATTAGAGGACGTCCACTAGAAATTAAAGTTTGGTCCATACTTTGTCTAAATATTTCAGAAGGTAAGTTAGTTGTACATTTACTGTTATTCTTGTACATAGTTCCAATTATGTTTAGAAGTCGATCAAATTAAGCCTAAAAGTAGTACAAATTTTGTCCAAAAAACGTCAAAAATAAAAGTGTGTCAACTAAAAATCTGCGTAAATTAAAAAAATTGATTAATTATTCAACAGAGATACAAAGTAATTGGGTAACAGTTACAACATATTTATACTAGTGTAAACTAACACAATCAGCACCATAAGCGGTTGCTTGTCTAATTTTGGCATATACTTTAACCATCAACGTCTTAAAGTGCTCAGTTGTGAACTGGCGGGGCTTTGCTTTAGTTCGAGTTTGAAATTGCGCCACATTTTTCGCTTCTCTCTCATTTTTATATATTCTTTGCTTTAATTGATACCAAAACCTCTCTACTGATGTAAGTTAGGTTTGCTACATTCCCACCTATGGTAGCATTCAAATGAAACGTGGGATTCAAAGGATCATATCATTTTGAACTTTATTTTAAATTGACTGTCCAAGTTTCCCAACAGCTGCATTAACAAGTTTTTTCTTTTTCCTTTTTGTCACCTGCCTAGCTTTTCTGTCATTACCAGATAATCTGCTCAGTGGTATTTCACACTCAATCCTCTTAAGAATATCATAGATGGTGGTATGCGGATTCCCCACCAGCTTTAAACAAGTGACTGTAAATAGTTTTCCATATTTACCAGTTTTATATAAAATTCGCCAATCAATCTTCTGCGACTATGTCAATTAAGTTTGTTTCACATTCGCTGTATATAGCTAAGACATCAAAATCTTTGTTGCAATCAACAGTTAAGGTGTGCAAAATTGTAACGCAAATACTATTCTGTGCGTTTCATTTTTTCAGGTAAGAAAATTTTTAGTTGACACATCCTTATGTCCAAAAATCGTCCAAATCCTATCCAAAAGTGTCCAGGAAGCGCGCAAATTACGTCCAGAAATCATCAATATTATGATTAAAAAAATGTCCAAATTATATCAAAACATTGTCCAAATTATGTCCAAAAGTCCTCTAAATTATATCTAAGAAACGTGCCAACAATCCAAAAATCGTCCAAATGACGTACGTAGAATGTAAAAATTATATCCAAATTACGTCCAATAGCAAACCTCCGTTAAATGTCCATAGTTGTGACAAATGTAGATCTTATGGACGTCTAATGGACATTAGTCAGCCAAAAATTGGACGTGTGCTATAAGAAAATGAAAGTGACAAAAAGCTAAAAATATATTGATGGTTCGTGTATTTTAACTCTTGCAAACGACATATTTTGTTTTTGTATAAATAAAGTGAATTAGCATGAAAATTGTCAAACCTGACTTTAAATGACGTTTAGTCGTTGATAAACTAGACCATGTAATTTTTAAAGTTTTATATTCAAATTTATTTTGCACCGTTCAGAAGGTTAAACATGAAATCAGTCATTAAATGTTAATTATTCTGTACAATCTGGCTTACATAGGTGTATGCATAAGTTTTTTTCGGGTTTTTGGTAAAAAACACGTAATTTTGAAGGGGAATTAATTTTTTTTAATTCAAAATATTGGCCATCGGCTTCGACACATTTCACCCGTCTTTCAGGTAATTTATGAATACCATGCCAGAAAAACTGCTTGTCTTTTGCGGCAAACCATTCGTCAAGCCATTTTCCAACTTCCTCGAAATTGCTGAAGTGCTGCTCTGCGAGCGCGTGCCCCATTGATGCGAAGAGGTGATAGTCAGATGGCGCGAGGTCTGGGGAGTATGGCGGATGTGGAAGGATGTCCCATCCGAGCGATTTCAAGGTGTCTTTCACTGGTTTTGCTGTGTGAGACGGAGCATTGTCGTGTAACAAAATCACTTTGCCATGTCTTCTGGACTATTCCGGTCGTCTTTCAATTAATGCGTGGTTTAAATTAATTATTTGTTGGCGATAGCGTTGTGTATTAACGGTTTCGCCGGGCTTCAAAAGTTCATAATACACAATACCGCTCTGGTCCCACCAGACACAGAGCATGGTCTTCTTGCCGAAGCGATTTGGCCTTGGTGTTGATGGACCGGCTTCGCCAGGTGAAAGCCACGATTTTTTCCGCTTCGGGTTTTCAAAATAAATCCATTTTTCGTCACCCGTCACAATTCGATGCAAAAATGATTTCCTTTCGTAGCGTTGAAGCAGCATTTCACAAGAGACTTTGCGATTTTCGATTTGACGTTCATTCAAATTATTTGGAACCCATTTACCGAGTTTATTGATCTTTTCCATTGCTCGTAAACGTCTGCGGATTGTTTCTTGTGATACATGTAATGCTTCTGCTAATTGCCGTTGAGTTTGAGTTGGGTCATCATCCAATAACTCCTGCAATTTCTCGTCTTCGCATTTTTGTGGTCTACCAGAGCGCTCACTGTCTTTCACATTAAAATCACCACTTTTATATTGTCGAAACCATGTTTCACATGTTCTAATCGATGGAGCGTGTTCACCATATGTTTCTACCAGCAAACGATGACTTTCAGTAGCCTTTTTCTTTTGATGAAATAAAAAAAGCAATGCTTGCCGCAAATGTTCTTTTCAGGCACGAAACTCGACATGATCACTGAACGATAAAACAAAGACGCTAGTTTTTGGCGGACTCAACTTGTGTGTGTTTGTTGTTTAATGTCAGACGAACAAAATGGCGTCTGTGTCAAATTAATGAGCTGCGTACTTTTCGCTGGCGCCATCTCTTAGTGAAACCGGAAAAAACTTATGCATACATAGTTATAGGCTTTTAAATAATAAATAGATAATAATAATAATTATTTCTTGCTTTTTTATTGTAACAATGTTAATAACTATTTCCTAAAACAAATGGGAAGTTTTGTTTGTATTTTAAACACGAATAGTTTTCTCTTTAGACGTACGCAATTAGTATCAATAATAATTAATTGCTTATTACATACAAAGTAGGTAACTTTGAAAATCAAACCAACTGTGCCTTTAACATAGAAAATTTTGTACCGATTGCCTATTAACTCACTGTGTTTCAGGTTCATATTGTTTATAATAAGACTGGTTTTTAATCGCTAGCCATGTACGAAGATGCTTGACTTATACCGATAGATTATTAGGAGAAAACTTAATTGGCTCCAACAAAATTGCAGTTAGACTAAGGAGATACTTTTTGTTTATCATATTGCATCCTTTTCGTCTACATGATTCACAACATTTTAGCTTCCAAAAGGGCTTTTCCACTACTGCTGAACACACAGTGAGTTTTACAGGTTCTTTTTAATTGTATCATTAAAACACTTCAAATACAACTGCAGATGACTAGGTAGTTAAAAATAAAATTAATTAATTTTCTATAGTTATCTTATTATCTTTATTAACAAGAACAAATGAAAAATCCATGCTTGAATTCTATTGGTACATTTTTACATTTTTGTGAAACAAATGAAAAAAGTACAAAATTGCTATGGTGAAAACATAACCTCAAACTATAACCTTATAAAGCTTTAAATATATACTTATTGGATCATGTCGCATGGAGTACTTCTCTGAGCTCATTATAACAACAACGAAACTAAGATGGAACAGACACCTTACGCCTACCACTCACGGAACAACAAGAAAAAAGATTTCCAAAAGACGAGCAATTGGGTCAACGGTTCACCTACAGCTTGGATACATGAAACTAATCTCGAGAAAAGGAAAAAAACCAAAGAAGCTATTACATTTCGCATCAAGTAATACGAGGGCGGTTCAGTAAGTACCCGTGTTTGACGACAGAAGGCGTTCCTAAGGGAAGTTGGTGTTATCATCGTGTGCTGCCATCTATCAAACGACGGTATAACAAATTGCAGACTGATTGATAGGTTGGTTTGGATTTGACAGCCATTTGAGTAAGACGTGTTTCGTGATTTTAGCTAAGATGGAAAAAGAGCAGTATCGTTCGGTAATTCGCTTTCTGTTTTTGGATGGGAAAAAATGCGAGGAGATAAAAGCAAAGTTGGATGCTGTTTATGGGGACACTTCGCCATCTATGACCACGGTTAAATATTGGTTCAACGAATTTAAACGTGGGCGAACATCCGTTTTTGATGAGGAGCGACCAGGACGCCCGGCAGACGTGGTTACCGAGGAAATCATTCAAAAAGTCCACGACATGATTCTCGCTGATCGACGAACGAAAGTGCGTGAAGTAGCAGAGGCCGTAGGTGTGTCGACCGGAACGGCAATTAATATTTTACATGATAAGTTGGCGATGAAAAAATTGTCGGCGCGATGGGTGCCGCGATTGCTAACGGTGGACAACAAGCGGATGCGGCTGTTAACTTCGAAGCAGTGTTTGGAGCAATTTAAGCGAAATCCGAAGGAGTTTTTGCGTCGAGTTGTCACCGTTGATAAAACCTGGATTCATCATTACACACCAGAAACTAAGCAACAATCAAAACAATGGATTTCTCCCGGTGAATCTGCTCCAAAGAAGGTGAAGATGGTTCCATCGGCCGGAAAGGTCATGGCGACGATTTTTTGGGATGCGAACGGCGTTATCCTCATGGATTTTTTAGAAAAAGGAAGAACGATCACTGAACAATACTACAGTGAGTTATTAGACAGCTTCGACAAAAAATTGAAGGAGACACGGCCGCATTTGGCGAAAAAGAAGGTGCTGTTTCACCACGATAACGCACCAGCACATTCATCCGGAGTTGTCGCCGCCGAACTGCATGAATTGCGTTATGAATTGCTGCCGCACCCCCCCGTATTCACCCGATCTGGCTCCCTGCGACTTTTTCTTGTTTCCTAACATGAAGAAATGGCTCGCGGGAAAAAAAATTAGCTCAAACGAGGAAGTCATCGCCGAGATAGAGGCGTATTTTGGAGAGTTCTACAAATCCTATTTTTTGGAGGGGTTAAAAAAATGGCAGGAACGTTGGGAGAAGTGTATATTTCTAAAAGGAGACTATGTTAAAAAATAAAAAAAAAATTTTTGAAAAAAATTGTGTCTTCATTTCTAACACGGGTAGTTATTAAACCGCCCTCGTAAGTCAAGTCAGAGAAGACCAAAAAGGGCAAATTTGAAAACTTTTTGCAGATCCAGTATACAGCTGCTTAAAATAAGATTTATTTTTCGTGCAATAGAATGTTTGTCTCAGGCAACCATGTTTTACAATGTAAGAATGTAGAGAGCTTTTGTCAAACAGTAAAGATCTTTAGATAATCATGTTCCACCTCCACGAAGGCTTTTTTTGCCTGAACTATGGGAACTGCACAAATATTCAAAAAAGTCGGGAGAATTCGTTATGTTGTTGTCTTCCAGATGTTTTGTACGTTTTTAGCAGTTATTGTTAGTCGAACAAAAGAAGACTTTTTAGTCAGCAGTTTTTATTGTTTTCAAATAAGGAGATTAAGATAGGAGAAGATCCTAGTTTTGAAGAACTGATTTTACTAATTCAAAGCAATGCAAGCCAAATTTTTTTAGGGAGACATTAATGTCTAAATGCGTGTGTTCAAATTTGATTAGATTAATTTATGATACGTGTGATTTAATAAAGCCTTCCTTTAATTGTTAGTTTTTAATTTCTAACAATAGAAGCAGAGATTAATAAAATACGTTTAATGAAGGTTATGTTATGTTACACAAGCAATAGTGCTAAAGAAAACATTCACTAATAAAGGCATCTGAGCCCCTATTTACAATGTAAATATAAGAACAAACCAGACCAAATTAAATTCGAAAGTTCTAATCAAAATAATGCCAAACTGCTGTTGTCAACATTAATAACATAATAGTCCGGCTAGAAACAATTCTGGAATGAAATTTAGGAAAACTTCTTTTTTTCATTTTTCTCTTTATGGTCGTGCTTGAACTTTGAAAAGAACTTTCTTGTGGTACGCCAGAACAATCGAATATATCACAAAGAACCTTTATTTGTTGTAATCTGTAGAATAGAACGGGGTTCACTAGAAATAGGCATGCACGTGTAGTATAGAAGATGTTTTCAGAGACTTTTAGAGCACGGGAGAATTCAATTTTGTATTTATTTTATTGTTCGCAACAAAGAAACGGTTTAAAAATGAGTATCACGATTTATACAATATTCTGTATGATGTTAGACACAAAGATATTGAATAGGTATCATGCTGTTATGAGATTGTAACGTTTTTTGCTTAATAATGGAGAAAGATTAAATTTACGCAATAAACTTCGGGTTGGGTAAGGAACATTAACACAGAGTATCCTGAACCACATTGTTGATTTAATCCTATTCTAAACAACACACGGTCGTTGATTACTTTTTAGGGTCTCTGTATAGAATATAAAATCGATTCAAGTTTAATATGAAAAAAAAAATTAATTTTCGTAAGTAACACAAGTACGAAAAAATATTTTAGGAAGTTTATTGAGCAAACATTATCGATAACCCACTATTATATAGTTTGTTAGATTGTTTCATAAATTTTTTTTTCTCAAATAGAAAATTTCTTAGATTTTACATTAAATATTCTACTGTTAATATTAATTAATTTAGTTTGGTTTAAATAAAAACTTTATTCTAAAATCGTATGTTATATATTATATCATTTACTACGGGTAACTTAGTACTTGGTTAGTTGGATATTTATCACGTTTCTAATATTATTACAGTAAAATTATCTGTGCAATATCTTTGTGCTTGCGGCAAATTTAATTTTCTAACTAGGGTTAGTTTCTCGTAAAATGTTGAGGAAGAATACCGCTGGAAGGTTCACATTACGTGTTTCAACATCCCGAACTATTGTTTGGTGTACTTTACAAAACCATGGGTAAATACAACAGATTTTCGAGTGAGAAATTCGTAATGCATATTTAACTGAACGTAGGAATTTTCCAGGGAATATGCGATTCAATAATTCCTGGTTTAGAAACGCACGAGGATAAGTGGAGCTCGCATTTGAACTATCTTGTTGGAGTGCAATATTTTATTCACTTAATAGCTCTACCGCTGCAAAATCATTTCATATTTTCTTGTTCTGATGATTGGAAAAAATGTACGTTTTTCCACTCGCTATTTTCATAATGCTCTTGAGTCTCTAAAGTTCGCAGGATTATTTTCCTTTTAGTAGTTTTACAAAACTAATTTTTAAAATTGGCAATAAAAAACAAAGTTACACTTCATATAATTTCTTTAATCTATTTTTAATGCTATTGAACACTTTTTGCCTACTTTGAAATTAATTTTCTTAATATAGAGTGTTTCAGCAGGATGTAAGCTATGGTAACCTCTTAACCAAACTAGATGAAACGTACTCTAGCAAACAAGCTGATGCTTCTATTAAAGACTTGTTCTCGGTAAAATAAAAAACTTGTGCCTCAATATAAAGATTCATTGCTAAGAGAAATACAAGCCGTAGCATGTTCCTCTAGTATTGAAATTCTCAAAAACGTCGCTTTCACTTGTACTGAAAACATTTTAGCAGTTTTATTACTTACGGATTTTATACTTGCTTAAGGTGAGGCCCCAAGATCTTTTTCGAATTATAAAAAATCGTGGAAACCTCCTGCTATGATAAGAAGATAAGAAATTCAGTGTCAAAACATAAGTAGTTTGCCTTAGTGTAGTTTGAAAAAAGAAGGGAAAACCAAACACCAAGCACAAGCACGATAAAGATATTTCCAAAGGCATAGTACTTTCTCATAAAATAAAAGATAAAACATATAGTTATGCTATCTAATTATAATCGAATAAATCTACAAATGTTACACACCTAAGTAAAAAAAAAACAAAACAAAACATTCGTATTATATTGTTTAAATGATGATGATTACCTTAGTAATGCAAAATAATAACCCTTGAAGGCCTTCATAACAATATTAATAAGATAAAAAACAAATGTGAATTACAATAAATTAGAATATTTAAAAACTGAACAAAAATGTGAAAAACATACAAAAATTATTACTTAAACTTTATTGATAAAATTTCAATAGATTCTCGAATCTCATTAGAACAGAGATTCTCCAAGAAAAATAAAATGTAAAAAAAACAATAACTAATACAAATAGAAACTTACTTTATAGTGAAGGTATTCATTCAAGTGAACTTTCAAATAACAAATACCTTTCTTTATCTTGTCATATATTCTGTGTATCAGATAGCGACCATTTTCATTCTAAATTTTGAATTGAGATGGTCACCAGCAACCTAGAGGGATATTACATAAACCAATTCTTCATAACAGATTGATAATTGAATTATAATCCAATTATAAAACATGGATCAAGATGGCGACCACGTCTTTTAGATTATGTTCGCAGCGGAATTGCCGTTAATACGGTATAAATAGATAAACAGCGAGAAAACGGTAACTGACAATACGGTAAAAAGGCAATCTTATAGAAATAATCAAGGATTAGGCAAGGTAAAATGGATGCAAAAGCTGATTTACCTAAAATTCCAATTGACGCGGTACAAAGGACGTCTAACTTGCAGCAAGAAATCGGTCGAAAAAAAGAGTTAACGATGCACCCGAGGGCTTGTAAAGTAACGCATGCGCCGTTTTTTCAATGTAATACGAATTTTAATCACTAAATATCACTAGGAAGACTAAATGAAAAGATAATTATTTGCTTGAAAATGGAACAGCTGATTTCTAAACTCACATATAAAAAGGAACTTTTAGATAATAAAAAAAATTTAATAAAAATAAGGAACTAGTCAATAAAAATCCTGTGCTGGGTACAAATGTAATCAAAATATCTTTATTTGACGTTTACATTTTTAAAATAATGTTAACGTTTATGGTACTGGTTAGATATTGCTCAGAAAATTCTGAATTAACTTTTTGTATTGACTGTTATTATTAAATTAAACGAATATTTGTTTATCTAACTCTTATGCTACAAGCAACTGTTAAGATAACCAGTGGGGGTGCCAGGTAGGCTCAGTTCATTCTGACGTTGTAACCAACGAAGCTCACTCGAGAACATTCTTTTGTAGGAATAAACACTTGCGTTGTAGAGTTTTTTATTCTCGAATTGACTGGCGTCCTTAAACATGTTAAAATAAACTATAGCGATTCTGAGCTTGCGTGAAGTTATGTATTTGGTCAATTGCACTGTTAGGCAAAATCTACCTACCCCGTCTCCAACGTTGAGCAAGCTGCAGGCATTTTTAATTTTTGTTCTGTCTTATTGTCTTTCAGTTTGTGCATCAAAATCTGATTTTGAGCGTAGCACGTGGATGATTGATAATTTTAATTATTTACCAGATATCAAAGAACATAACAAAAAATTTAAAAATCAAAACTTATCAAAATCTTCAAATTATCCCAAATACTTGTTTTTT
>VTPC01001764.1:0-28644 GCA_011009095.1 Ignelater luminosus
GTTTCCATATTGAAACTACCTTCGATCCTTCCTCTTCATCTCCTTTTTCATGCGCAACGGACATTTGTTTGCGCGATCGTCCCTTACGATTCCAGTAGCTCTCCAGTATAAGGTTTTCAAGGCACTAAGTAAACAAAAACTTGTAAAATAGCTATCAAAAAAAACTATATGGGCAGATGGTTTACTAACAGTTTCAAGTAGTTCAAGAACTACTTGAGAACCTTTTTTGGAAACATGCGGCTTGGCACCACAATATGTGTCGAATTTGCAGCAAAATCCTGTAGTAAAGAGTAAAGCATCCAATCCTAGTAACCGAATCGAACCGGATTTCGCCTAGAAAATTGCTTAGAGAAATGGTGATCATAATATTTTATCATAGCTTCAAGTTTTTCATGTAGCATTCCCAATTATTGTTTAGCTTCTGCATGAGTGAGTGCAGCTTGAATATTTTGTCTGTTTTATATAGTTCTGCATTATTAGTGATGTGAAAATACTTTTTTATTTCTTGATATCTGTTCACGCTCATAGAATTGGAAACAATTGAAACATTTACGTTCTTGTCTGCACCCCAATATGGTTTCTTTCTTGGTAGGCAGTGATATCCCGAAAATAATAAAATGCCAACAAAAACCTTCAATTTAATTTAACCGTAAATGCGTGGTCGTTCTCATCAGCGGCATACCTTCTTGTTTCTTCTTGCACTACATGTTTTATTATATCGTCGTCAAGAAGCTTCTTAATAGTTCAACCGGGCTTACTCCCTTCGATTCCGACTTCATATTATTGCCATTGCTTTGGTTCACGCTTATCTGGTTTGTTCCTACAGGTTGATTACCTAC
Organism: Ignelater luminosus; assembly: GCA_011009095.1. Classification (NCBI taxonomy): domain Eukaryota; kingdom Metazoa; phylum Arthropoda; class Insecta; order Coleoptera; family Elateridae; genus Ignelater; species Ignelater luminosus. The sequence continues at coordinate 840 of VTPC01001764.1, forward strand.
AGTTGGTCGCTTTTTATTTCTAGGAATGTCTCTATTAATGTTACATAATGCTGCCAAAGGGATATCATCTTCAGTCATACATCTCGTAATCTAATGAAAATAATTTGACTTCTCCGGATACGTTAAGTGGAAGGCTAGCGGTTTGTAGATCGTCCTCTTTAAATTCTTCTGCATCCTTTTGATAGTCGTCCGTGTTCGGTGGTATAACAACGATTTCAAATTTGTCTTGAATATCGTCTATAGCAGCACCAAGATGCTTATACGTTTTTCCATAAAACAAACTCAAATTTATAGGTTCAGGATTCATTGTACCTTTTATAAGTATCAAAAGCAAAAACGTCGAGCTGTTTGTTTGAATTTACTTTGCAGCTTAAGACGATTCTGCGTGTTTGATAATAAGATCAACCTCCACAATCTGTCACGTATTGCGTTTTGACATTTATTCAATCAGCGAGTCTCGGAAGGAAAGTCTCTGATGATTTCTCTTTGAAATTTGCAAGATAAAACTGAAAATTCTTGCATTGTCACCTATTACGGTATTAAAGAATATTTAAATTTTTCAGTAGGGGAACGTCTTCCGTTTAAATTATCCTAAGATTTGGTTGCCATCTTGTCGTTTTAGTGATTCCCGGCACCTATAAAAGGGTATATAATTGTTTTGAACTATTATTATATAAGCTAAGGTTAATTCTTTATTAAATTACCAGACAAAACCTTGGGAGAGATTTGCATGAATGCATATAATCACAGAACTCATGAGAGGCTTAATATATTCGTGTCACTTTAGTGTCAGAAACAAGAACCTTGAGAGAGTTCTGACTGAATTCATGTAAATACCAAGCCTTTGGAGGATTCTGCTCGAAACTACCAACCTCAGAAAATCTAGATAAATCTGAGACTTTGGCTAATCAATAATAGGTAACTAAGATTAATACTTATTTAAGAGAGAGTTTTTCCATATTCACATAATAAAAGTGAAGTTTCAAACTTTTGTCCCTTATTAGCTTGTGTCCCACTAATTTAATTAAGCAAAGTCACTCCATTCTAAGCAAAAGTTTAGTAATATTCTTTGATACAGGTTCCAAGATTGTCTACCCAGTGTACCCTTTGACTTTAATTACCAATACATTCTTTTACTTTTTAAGTCAATCTGTTTGTCTTCAAAGATTGAAGCACTATAACTTTCAACAGTCGGGCATCTATTCCAGATTACTATGTGACAACTGTGAAAATATGTTTTCTATTCCACGCCTATTTTCTATTTTGTTATTCAACCTATCAGATTTCATTCGCCCAGTCTTAAGTCACAACCATAACTATCCCAAGTTAAATTTTAATTTAAAAGGCTAACAAGTAGGAAGCAAGAGATGTCTTTAGTCTGGAAGAGGGGACGTGGAGAATTTCGTGGTACTTGTAACTTTTTTCCAAGTTGCAAAATCGACAAAGCGGCATCATGAAGGTAAGGGTGTCTACCGCAAAAGGGAAAGCGAACTCTTGCAAAAGACATGTTTGGCGGAAGATCAAAAGATCAGTAGAAAATCTGTTATCGATCCTGCGAAGACTGCAGTTGACATCACAGCTGAAATTTGTAACGAATGTGGTTGCCATTTCAATCAAATAACTGTTTTACGTGGTTTATGGTTGTTTGAATTCAATGGCCTTATTGCAAAAGAAAACAGTGATTAGAAAAACCGGAAAGTAAGACCAAAATTTGCGCGTCGGCATCAAAATTGAAGTTTTCAGGAATGATCAAAGATGTTTTTGAGTAATGAGTCGAAGTTCTTTCTGTTTGCGCGTGCGCCTTTTCATTGCCGAAAATACCTTGTTCGAAACACAATGCAAACAATGATGAAAGTAACTTTCAGGTCTGGGAGCATTTTCAGTATAAGGGCTTACGGCACTGTATTGTATCAATCAAATCGTGGACGCCGTGGTATATAAAAGCATTCTTAAAAGAGTAATGCTTTTATATGCAAGGAGGAACATGCCAATGGATTGGATTTTTCAGCAAAACGACAACCCCAAGTATCCATTGCATCTTGTTAAGTCATTTCTAGAAAAAGAAAATGCTCAGGTTCTGCAAAGGTCCCCGTCGTGGTCATTACGACAACTAAAATTGACACTGAAGGCACTACCTTGTTTACCATACGGCGTCTAAAGACATTTTTCCTTATGTTAAGCGGCTAACACCCTAAGAATAGAGAGAATGAAAATTGACTTAAGAGTACAAATTAAGCTAATGGACAGCAGACGGTGATCCTGTAAAGAAAAGCAAGAAAACGGGCCAAGCTGCGTGTTGACACAAGAATAGAAAATTAATTAAGTGTATCCACAAGGTAACTTACTTGGGTAGACTAGTTAGTCATTCTTGTGAAAAGAAAAGTTTCATCTTTAACCAGAATAGTTTTCTCTAAGAAATTTAAACAAAGAGAACTAATGAAGCTGCGTAGCGGTGGAAAAGAAGAGCAAGTAGACGAAGTGTCTTTACAGAGTAACTTATCTGGTTATGCCAGTAGCTCATTGGAGGTAGACACCAAATCCTAATCTAGATTTCCTGTACGAATTTAAAATGAAAAACAGCGACAAAGCTACAAAACCCGCCCCCGGATTGCGCGATACATTTCAATGAATGTGAGACTAGATTAGCTTCTTCAAGCTAGAGAAAAAGTGTAGTATAGATAAAGCGTCTTTAGTTGGTTTAGCTCTAGATCTAATTTGATTTTTTTCAGAATATGTCAAAAAAGCGCAAAAAAGAGAACAAATAACAAACACAAAACTCGTCCTGAAAGTAACCAAGACAACTCGGCTGATTGCGTAGTGAACCACTGGAAACGATCTGATGGATAAAGAACAAAGCCTGATGGTACAATACATGCTAAAAAGGAATGTCGATTTTGACTGACTAAGCAATTTGCGGTAACTCGATTGTGGTCCATCTGCAAGATCAAGATCAGGTCAGCTTTTCTCTACAATTAAAAAAAAACACAAACGATTCCGCAAAACTGTGAGCAGATAAATTGTAAGAAAGGGCCGACGCAAGGATGTGCAAATAAATCGACTTACCTTAAGCGCCGTTGCTCTTTGGCCAACAAGACAGCTATAACAGGCATTAAACGCACCATAGACAACCTTGTTCACCACACTATGGCGTCTTAAGAAATTTTGCAATAGACGTCAAATACTCTTCGCCGGCACTGAACCCCATTGAGCACATATAGAACAAAGTGGATCGTTCATTGGTAGAACATAGGCATAAAAACGGTGATGAACTTATGGAATATTTAAGCAAAAAATGGGTTAGCTGCCTAAGATTGATCCTGATGCTGTGCAAAAGTTAATTGAGGCCATATCAAGCAAACGGATATGCTACAAAGAACAGACTTTCAGATTTTGGAAATACTGTTCAATTTTGATTTCCTTATTTTTTTACTACACGTCATTTGTATTCCTTTGATGACTTGCAAAAAATTGTTATCCTTCGATATATTTGATTTATTATGTTCACTTGATGGTTAAAACTTAGAGCAATGTAATCATTTCCTTATTTTCTTTAATTCCAACTGCATTTCCTATTTCATGCGGAAACTTGATGCTGTTCGTCGAAAAAGTTATAAGTACCTACTTCAAAAATTAAGATGTCCGGTTTTCTATATGCATCACTGTAAATCCCAAAAGAATTAAGTGAAATTTAACATTTGCTCTATTCTTTTTAAAGTGAAAACCGGTGGTATTCAATAATCCCGCTGGTAGATCTTCCATCATAATCTGTTTACTCCTTTCTTTTTTTTTTTTTTTCGATGTTTGACTTTTTTTATAAGTTCAATCTTGAGAGAAGTTGCTTCTTCAAGTTTTTGCATTGGCTTGGGAAAAAAGTGCACCATCTTAAAACACTGAGTTATAGTTCCGCTTTATAAAAACAAAAAACAAAAAAAAAGAGATAATAGAAAGTGCAGTAACCACAGAGCTATTCCGCTGCTAAATGCGCCTGGTAAACCGTATGGTAGAATAATTGAGAGAAGTTTAGGAAGTACAGCAGAACATAATCTAGAAGAAGCACACTGCTGTTTCCGGTCAAATCGCGATACGCAAGATGTTATATTTGTAGTCCGGCTGGTAGTAGAGAAAACTATTGAATACAGGAAAGAAGTCCGTGTGTTTTATTGACATACAGAAAGTCTTCGACTGCGTACCATTGCGAACTATGTGGGAAGCTCTAGAAAACTGCCAGGCCCCAGCAGATGTAATTAGAAGAATTGAAAGTTTCTATAAATTGTGCAGAAATGAGGTAAGGACTTATCATTTTCCATCTCCACAGTTCACCACTAATGCAGGGGTAGGACAAGGGGACATCCTGAGCCTGCTTCACTTTGCGGTAGTGATGGACTATGTTCTTAAAAAGTGTAGAGGCTTTAAAAAATCCAAGCTTAAAAATTGGAGATTAAATCCAGTGATAATAAATGCCCTTGTCAATGCAGATGACGTGCTGTCACACCGCACAGAAACTGCAGTACAATTTCAGTCTTCGAACCATAACCCTGAAGGCAATGGGACAAAAAATTAGTTTCAATAAATCAATCTCCAAGGAGCGGAAAATCCATCGCATTCTAATTCACGGCGAAACCCCAGAGCAGGTGAAGGAATTTAACTACCTGGGGATGTGGATAGCAGAGGATGAAAAACTGAATAACGAGCTGAATGCGAGGATATCGGCCGCTGGAGGAATGATGCACGCAGTAAGAAACAAATTGGTGAAGAAAAAAAAGATCACTGAGAGTACAAAGCTACCTGTGTACCGAACCACCTACGTACCCACACTCACTTACGCCAGCGAAAATTGAATCCTGACCGCTAAAACTAAAAGTAAGACCCAAACTGAAGAAATGGGATACTTGCGGTGTGTAGCTGGAAAAACTAGGAACGATCGTGTGAGGAACTTTACCATTAGAGTAGCGTTCACGGTTGAACCTCCAGTGAAAAGCCGCACGGTTAAAATGATTTGGCCATGTCAATAAAATGGACCATTCGAGATGGCACTAGAGGCAAGGGTTAAGGGAAAGAGGCCCAGAGCTTGGAGAAGATCTACCTGAGCAGACAAGATTCTGTCCTCGCTTAAAATGTGAAAAGAAGCACTTGTGGGAAAGAAGTTTAGCTGGTTCAGGACAGACCGGCTTGGCAAACTTTTTGCCAATATTCTACACCTTCCGGTAGATGAGGGCAATGATTAAATAAGATTAAGTAGGTTAGAATAAGTCTAATCTTGAACACCCAATACAATAAAGTTATTCAGAATGTAACGTAACAGGAGGTATCATAAAAGAATTTACTAAAAGATAATCAATGATTTAAGACAAGCAAACGTTTGCTGACAGTCAGGGCTCGCTGGGACTATTTTGCTTGATAAGTCAGCATCGTGCTTTTGGTAAACACAGTACAGCTTTGGTAATTAAGAGTCAATAAAACAGAGAAACTGTTAAACAGATTGAAACAATTACCCTCATAACTTGTAGCTGTTCACTTAGACAGACAATGTCGCTTTCATTGTGTGACTGAAGAAGAAAATCTTTCGTTTTGGGCTCTTCTTTGTAATGCCTATAAATGCTTTGTACCCAGATATTACCACCGTCCTTGTTTGCAATCATCAATTTGGTGGGACTAAAATTTATTTGTATTTACCGCCTTTCATTCATGTTTCTGAACATCAAAGATAAAGTTAAAGTTTTAACTCACATCACTGAAGCCTGTCGTGTACAACTAGGTAAAAGATGCACGAATTCATTTGTCGAAACAGTAACTTTTTGGGAAAACACCGCGAATTGTAGTGTAGCCTTTAACTATCAGTAGTAGTAATATGCACTGCTGCAGCAAATAAAAAGTTGCACATTATTTTCATTATTTTATGAGGCAATTTCGAATTAACAAGTTACTAGAAGGGTTCAAGAGTGTTGATAGAATGCCAAAAGCACCAGATGGAATCGTTCTGGTTCCGTCAGAAATATTAATGACGACGTAGCTGATAAAAACTCAGGAAAAGAAAATTAGTTATTAGTAGTTTTTTATGATCCACGAGACGAAGAGGCCACGTAGTCCTGATGTATGATGATAAATCGGAAGATTCCAAGAATCATCTTCCTTTGGAAACATTAACAAAAAAAAACTAACACCTGCTTGACTACAGGATGCCCGATAAAGCAAACTCAAATTTCTTTTTAGGATAATAAGAGATAGACAAGTCCAAACCAGTACTAACTGGCAATTGATAATACCCCTTCAATATTTTGGGTTGTCGTTTGACCAAGACATTGTAAATATGATATGGGATTCATAAATAATTATGGCCGTTCAGGAAAATTGAACAAGGGATATAACAGTTGCAGAACTTAATTTTTTGGGATGCTATAAAGTAAGTAATTAAAATGCATAACAGCAGCAGAGGTTAGTTCAGTTGTTCAAGCTAAGAATTACAAACCAAAAGATATCGAGTTTGAACCCCAGAGAACCGATTTAAACTTTTAATGGTGGGAAGACAATATGCATCTTTTGGATGTTTTTCCTTTATTTATGATCAATAATTCCCACTATAAGTTGCGCACAACTTTGCTTCCTGTTTGGAAATATTTTTATTGAAATTTAAATATTTGTTGGGTACATTCAATAATTCAATTAAATTTTTTACTTTCTTTGCAATTTTTGATTTGCCCTACGATGAACTTTAGTTTAATGTTACCTAGCACGCAACGCGTCGTCAATTAAGATTTATGAATTATACATTTTTGCCGTCTAAATTTTGCAACTAACAGCTAATAGTAATTGCAGTGCAACACAAACCACAACAAATAAGCCTTATTTTTTGGAAGTATTGTAGTTTAAGGTTAGTAGGTCTAGGAAACTCTAACATAAATGTCATTAGTTTTGTTTATTTAATAAAAAATTACAAAAATTTCCTAGTATATAAAATTATGACGAAAACAAATATTGACTGAAACCCTGAAGGCTTCGGGTTCATTCTGTCAATAAAATTAGTTATATTGTTTGTCTTGTGGTTATAAAATGATCTAAAGGTTAAAAATCTATTAATGTTTGGACGTATATTTAGTTCCAGTGTTTTTTTTTTCATTTTTCATTAAATATAATATTTACTTTTGCTATAATAAAAAAACGAGCGCCGTTGTTATGCAAATACAATCATCCTAATCGAGAATTCTCTTTAACGATCAATAGACCTTGACATTTTAATTTATAGAAACCGCCTATTTTTAATGAGGAAAAATATAAACTACTTAATGACAGAAAGAAAAACAAAAACATGAAACAAAGTTTTCAAGAAAAACTTAAAAACTTTAATTTAAAACAATATTTTAAATACTTTAAGTAACCCTTGTGTCTCTGAACATACGTTTTATTAATTCCTTTTACACGAGTGAAAATGAAATTTACCACTGTAGTACTAACAAAACTGTGCTTTTTAAATATTTCATGCACGTTTTCTAGCTTCACTGAAACTAAAACGCATAATGTGTACTCCTTCGTTTTAATAGAACAATTTATAAAGTGAACACAATCATTGCTGCTGCTATTCAGTGGGTAAATATTGTTTAGGAATTATCTAACCGCATCAAGTATCTTTGATAAAAAATTATTCTTTTATTATTCAGTTAATCTTTCTATTTCACTTTCAAAAAAATATTTGTCTTGCTTGGAAGTTACACAAATCTCTAGCATTAGTAATGGAATCAATGCAAAAATTTAAGTTAAAGTAGAGAAAATCGTCAGATGAGTTTTAAAGTAACAAAAGTAATTATGTTGGAAACGGGAGCCTGACGGAAACTTTTGCAAATGATATCAAAAGTAAATGTAGGTTGGACATAAAGGGAAACTATTAACAGGAACGGTTTTGTTTTTGAACGAATTAATACTGGGTGGTGACATTCAAAAAATCATTTCTCGCTTAATTATTTCGTTAAAAGCAAAAGGCGTTTTTGATAACCTTTTTTGTACCTCATTCTATAAGAGTAATTTAAGTAAAATTATTTCAACCTTCTTCAATCTATAACGGATTACTACGCTCTGCTTGAACTGATTAAAAGTTTTAACTTATATTGAATTTGATATGTTTTGGAGAAACTTGTATTGACTTTGATCAATAACAGTGTATGTATCTTAGAAACTGCAAAATAATCTCAGAAACTAAATTTCATACCCTAGTCTTATTGATTTTGGATAATTAAGTGTTGGCTGGAAACTTATCAAGTTTCGTCTGTCTTGCAAATTGTGCGTTGTCTTTATTATTTCTGTCAACCTTTCTTGGATTGACTTGTGTTACAGTTGCTACATGCTAAAATAAATTCTTTACTTTATTCCTTTCTTTTCTAAAATGGAGGCTACAAACCAGATTTTGTTTATTTAAAAGATTTGAACTCGATATCTCTTGGATTGTAGTCCTTTGCTTAAAGCAACTGACCTAGTGGCCTTTGCTAATATACATTTAAATTTATTTGTTTTATAATAGCACTAATAAAGGTCTGAAATCAGTTTTTAATTATTTATCACTCTAAAATGCATATAAATGTGACGGAAATCATTATCATCATACATTATAGAACACAACGGGCCCCAGTGAATGTTTAATCTTTTGTGATTTCCATTTTTAAGATTTATTATGTGCTCATCTTTCCAACCGTATTTATACCATTTAATATCAGACGATTATTCTAATAGAAATAAAAGAAGAAGAAGAAATCTGAGAAGTCAAAAGGAATGAACTGCTTTTGACACATTTCTTCCTTTTGTTAAAAATACACTCATATTTCTCACTGTTTTTGCATTTTACTTTCCCAGAAATCAAGGCGAATAAGCAATCTGTAACAGGTAGCGGAAGTTACCTGTATAGTTGCGTTACTGAGATGAAAAGTAGTCAGTCTGCTTTGTCGTACTTTGCAAGACAGTGTCAGGTTGAAAATAGAAGCAGAGAAATGAAGGCTCTTAATATGGCTACATTCAAGTTAGTTAAGTTAGTTACGTTAAGCGCACGTTTATTATTTCTTAGCTATTAAAATTAACTAAATAATCTAGCAATAAACTAAAGAAGACAGACCTAATTAATTATGAATTATGCATTAAACATAAAAGCGATAACAGCTTTAGGTTATTAGGTTATCAAACTATAATCGAGTTTTTTTTTAAATAACAAATTCCATAAAAAGTTTCCGCATTATTTGTAATTCTTCCCGTTCTAATTTGGAATTCTAGAAGCCAACTGTTAATGCGTTTAAGTTCCTTAAAGGGGATCTTGAATTTGATAGTTATCTCCTACAAGCAACAGCTGGAAGGGTCAGGTCCAAAGCAATATCGAATAATATTTGAAAACATTAAAGTGATAACGCAACAGTCCAAGTCCATCCTTCGTAATTACAGTTTTCAACAGCATACCGAAATCTGGAACAATATTCAGTTGTATTGCAGTAGATAATCCGCAAACAAACGGATGTTCTAGTTTAATGGTTCTGTTCAGGGGATAAATCACATTCTATATTGTGTCCTGACATTTATCTAAATGATGCACAACCTTAGGTTACGACGTGACGCCCTTGAAGGTTTATAAAGGGTTAAGGGATAATGAATTTTCAATTTAACCTGAGCGACCTTTTATGAAAATCCCTTGTTTATTCTGTTTAAATATTTCCAAGTTCCTTAATTTTAACTCGTACAGGAGATAATATGTTTAAAAGAGCCCAATAGTAGCCTAGATGCGATCCCGAAGGAACAAGGAAGTTCATCGGGAGCGGAACCAGCCAACGTGATTTATGTTATTATTCCCTACATTGTACCTTCGAGCTCCCATTCGCACATTCATTGCATTATTATGCATTATTCTGCAAAATTAACCTTAATCTATACTTCCACCTAAATAACCTTTAAGTACCTCGGGTGGTCTTCAAGTATACGTATTCGCACAGAGACGGGAATCCCCCAAAAGAAAAATTAAATTAATATTTTTTCACTTTTTTCCCTCCCCATTCAAGTATCTGCATTTAAAGCAAAATTTCACCTTTCACGTAGATACTTAAACTGAAAAGTTATTGAAAAGAGATTACTTCATTATCGGCACTTTTTAAGCTGCATTTAATTAAAACCAAAAAGTGTTCCGTTACAATTTAAATCAAAACAACCTTTTCAAAATTAATATATTTGACCTTTCAACTTAATATTTCAACTTTCTTGAGTTTCTATAGAAATGGATAAGCAGCGCACGAAAAACACGAAATCCGTTCAGGACAGCTTGTATAACATCAGTTTTGAAAGTGCTGAAGGTTATGAAAAGAAAAATTACGCAACTTTTAAACCCTAGCCTAATTAATTTTGCAATTCAATACAAAAATCAATCGAGGTTGAATGAGTATTCAGATTTTTTGGTCTTTTAGCTGAAACAGCGAGCGTTCTATTATTCTCTCGAGATCCATTCATTTCATGAAAGTCTATCGACAACTAGATTATTTGCCTGATGATTACAGGGTAAGAGTAAGTAGCAAAAGGAAATTAGCGAGAACAATTAGAACTTTTCTTCGGCGATGTCGTGGTAGACAGACATTTATTATCCATTTTTTGCCTAATTCTCTGAACCGTAAAGCAAAGTTATTGAAGTATGGAACCTTGGGTTTTCCGTCGCGTCTGAATTGATAGCGGAAAGGTTACGAGAGAAAATTATGAAGCAATTTTGTGGGTGCCATAATCATTAGTCTTTCGGAGCGCGATTTTCCTGCGCATGTTCAAAGCAGTTTGTAACCACACGGTGTTTTACAACGTCACCACTTGCTATTCTAGAAATTTGCTTCCTTTGTGGATTGCCTGAAGATAATGGACCCCGTGCATTTTGTTTAACATCCATCTTATCCGCCGTCGATTTGTTTATCAGGGAAGTAGCGCCATCAACCTTAATATAATCTCCTCTTCGCGAATCTTATTTACCTATTGTGCTGCCGAATAATGCTATTCGCATATAAAGCAAAGGAGCTACTACACCATCCACTCTAATTTCTCCCGTATAAGGTAGTTATATAAGATTTACTCAATTTTCAATGAGGAAGGAACCACCCTGGGAATGAGATCGAAATTTATCTCTGCGACTTTTAGCACCGGCTTTTCTCGAGGGACTAAAATATTTTAGGAGCAGAGAAAAGAATAGAAAAATGTGTCGTCAGAAGAAAAAGCGATGTGTACAATGTAAGAAAAGCTGAATGATAAATGCAGGAGGGGGATTCTAGACGTATTGTAATGAAGACGAGAGGACGAGGGAATTCATTTCAGTCAACTTAATAAATGCACATGCTTTTTCCGCTCATGGATGCGGATTTGTAAGAAAGATGCGACTGCCTGAAAAGTTGGTACTTGGATTTATACTTTATTTTAGGAACGTTTACGTCTATGTCGAGTAACTTACAACAGTCAATGTTAACGTATCGAAATTAAATCCGTCGTTAGTGAGCCTTTTAAGGGAAATCTTACGTAAGTATACAAATCTTGTTTGATTTATTTTAGATGTATCAGCATAGAGAAAAGAGAATCCCGTAAGTGCTTTGTCGTTGCTAAGTAAATCTTCATTGGAAAATAAGCGGATATGGAAACAAAACACCTAAAAATTTTTCTTTTCAACCAACTAGATTATTGTTTTCTGACTTTTACCCTTTGCTGGTGGAATGGTATCGTTACGCAGGAGATGAAAGATTTATACTTGTCAGTCATCTTTGCGTGAACTTTACCATGTAAGACTCGGATAAATAATTTTTCAGATTTATCTAAAAGAGAGGTGTACACACAATGCTACCCCACCGCACCTTTAATGTAACTCATTTGACCTTTCATTTTTCAAACTCATGGGAATTTCCTCAAAATCGATAACAGGCATTTTTTGTTGTCAAAATGTTGGATGACAAACGGTTTGTACTTACAATGCACTTATGCAATGTTAAGTTTTCGACTCGGAAACTGACTGGTGATACTTTAAGTAACTTTTAAAGTTCATAAGCGGATCTGAAATAGTGTTAAAGTGCAGTCCTACCTCACCTGGCTTTAATGCAGTTTTTCATTTGGTATTTCAATTTTAAGTTTCTAAGAATGTTTTTAGAATCAATGTAACACAATTTTTAGATCAAAATGGAAGATTGCTTTAGCAATGAGTTGCGATACTGTCAGTTGGTCAATAAAGCGATAAGCAGATTTAAGAAAAATAAAGTCTTGTCAATTCAATTTTTTGAAATTTATATTGTGGAAGACAAATTTAAATTTTCAATATCAATTAGATCACAGTTTCAGTTTTAAAAGTCACCCCAAGCAGATTTAAAGTAGCTCGAGCTATTTTCAGATTTGAATTATTTGATACAAAATGGTCAGACTCTGGAAAAGTTCAAGTTTTCCCTCGAGTCTTTTTTCTAGATATTAATCCAAAATGAAAAATCATCAAAACAGCAATTAAAGTGTAAAAATCTTTAGGTTTGAATATCTCGATTTAATTTGATTTATCTTGCAGTTTCTACATAGAAAAACAGTCTCAAGAATTGTTTTAGTTACGTCAATTCCATTTATAGAATTAAAACCATGTTTGGAAGATTCAATTTTGAAACGACCAACTGTCAATGTAGAGTAGAACGCTAGTCCTATAAAATTTAAAAGTGAAAACAATCAAAAAATTTTAACAGCTCTAAATCCTGAGCAAATGCCACAGGAAACCAAAGAATTATCTCTTATAGGTTTTAGGTATCGTGGATAGATGGAGAAATAATTCGTGGAAAATCAGGCATCTCGAAGGTTGTCGAAGACTTCTATACTCAGCTATACTCGACCACCATTTTACAACCTAAAAGTGCTACACTGGAAAATATAACAAATGTCGGATCTGAAGATATTCCGGCCTTTACCACAAACGAAATAAAGGACGCATTGTCACAGATGAAGAAGGGTCGTAGTCCTGGCCTAAATGGAATTTCTTCTGAAATGTTAAAACTTGCAGGTGCTGCTACTCTACAGTCGAGCGGGACTCTGATAAATAAATGCTTGTCAGAGGGCCAAGTGCCGGAGACTTGGCAAGATGCAAAATGCAGATAGAAAACTATAGACCTATTAGTCTACTCCCACAACCGTATAAAATGCTAACGAAGATTATAACAAACAGACTAACCAACAAGCTCCTCGAGTTTCGGAAAGATTACAGCACCGTAGAACACATCCAATCAGTTTGACTGCTGATCGAAAAATGCAACGAATAACCCTAGTCTTTGTAGATTACAATAAAGCTTTTGACTCAGTTGCACTTTCGGCGGTATTTAAAGCAATGGACTGTGCACGTATTGACTTCAGATATAGAAACCTTTTAGAACACATTTACAATAAGGTCGCGTTTTATGTTGAATTAGCTGATGATCTAAAAACAAAAAAATTAGTTTAAACAGAGGCGTACGACAAGCGGCCACTATTTCCCCTAAACTATTTTCTCTTCTACTAGAGATGGCTTTTAAAAAACTAAACTGGAATAATAAAGACATTAGTTTCGACGGCCGTTATCTCAACCATCTACGTTCTGCAGATGATATTGTTCTTATTAGCAACGATCCAAGTGAACTACAACAAAGATTAAGAGAACTAACATAGTGTTTGAAGAAATAAATCTCACCATAAACATTGAAAAGACCGAAGTCAGCACAGCCGACAAACAAAATCTTAGGTTAGATGATAATGTAATAGAAAAAGTGGGCAGTTATATATATCTGAGTCATACTATAACATTAGGAAAAGGCAACCAAACAGCCGAGATAAAAAGACAAATACCTATGATGTGGGAAGCCGTGGGGAGATTAAATTATACTGTTAAGAATCTCAAAGTCCCCATAAATCTAAAGAGAAGAGTCTACAACACCTGCATCTTACTGGTAATGACGTATACCATAGAGATAACCCTGAATTTACAAAACAACTCAGAGTGGTACAAAGAGCCATCGAGAAAATTAAGTTAGGAGTTAGTTTGAGAAACCGCATAACCAACCCGGAAATCAGAAGTAGAATTAAGACAGTAGACGTGATCGAGAGAATCGCTAACTCGAAATGAAACTGGGCGGGTCATATAGCAAAACAGGACGAAACCAGATAGAAAAAAACGATCTTAAATTAGAGACCGAGAACTACTAAGCGGAATATTGGGAGACCGCAGCAAAGATGGAGAGATGACCTTGAAAAAACGCTGGGAATAGGATGCCAACAGATTTCACGGAAAAGGTTAGCATGGAGAAAAAAAATGGAAGTCTACGTCCAGGAGTGGACATCAAAAGGCTGATGAAGAAGAAGAAGAAGAAGAAGGTATCGTGGAAAAGGCTAGAATAAGTAACCATGTAGAAAAAGCTCAAAGTGAACTACATCCAAGCCACCGAAAAAGAGGCAAACATAGATGAAGTTGAAAATGCTATCACAAAGGGAAAATAATGATTCTTTAATCACAGACGAAGTTTCGAAAACTGTACTGTAAAAGATGGAATCAATTCATGCCACAAAGTCTAAACATTAAAGAGAAACATGCTCAACAAGAAAATTAGTAATATACTGAAGAGCCAATCAGACAGTCAAATAGAATTCGGCAAAATAGTCAAGACATTGAAAAGACTAGCTGAAATAAACAAAAACTGGAAAAGAATCTTTCAGGATATAGATAAAGATAATAGTAATCACTCATACTGTGAAAATCTGCAAAAGTGAGTAAATATCTCAGAAACGTTAAACAGACTTAAGCTACTTAAAATTCTGTTGAATTAGAAAAGTAAGAAAATCAGTTAATCAAGGATGCTAGACGTCTTTTCAACAGATTAAACGAAGAAAAAGAATTCCCAATCATAGCTGCTCAGAATCAGGCACTAAAAATCAATACTTACATCAAGAATATTTTAAAATGTTATCTCCAGATGCTATGTAAATTTGTAAACTCTATTATTGTTGTACATAGGCTTCTGTTGCTTAAGATTAGTTTTCTGCAAATTTAAAATTCATTTATGTTCCCTTACATGTCAATTCATTAATACTAGAAGAGAGAAATTTATTGCTCAATCACAACATTCCATGATCTAGCTTAGACAAATTTTTTCCAGCAAAATATAATTGATGCAGCAAAAATATCAAGTAGCTAAACAAAGGTATCATTTCTTAGAATTTCCATCTAAAGCACTGATCAAACTTTCCGTTCCGTTTCTTAATCTCAAACTTTACAAATTAATTGGAAAGTGGTAAAGCCAGAACGCAAATATAGCAATAAGGGACCATTAAGGGACCAGGAGGTCTGGGTTCTATCAGGGTTCAAAGAGCATGGAATAATTGGACTGCGATAATGGTCAGTTTTGATTAATTTCTTCTTTTGAAATTTTATTTTCTTAAAACAGAAACAGAAGATTTAAAAAAAACTTTACTGGTCACAATACAATTCTAGGGTTTGGGTGTTCTGAGAATCTATCGACAGTTTTGAGTGATTCAAACTTTAACTTTTTTATTTAGAAATCTTATTCAAAAGATGAGATGAGATTCAATTCGATGCGTAATTTTAGTTGAAAAGGTATGACAAGGGTAGTTATAAGTGGTATGATGTCCAAAGTTAGATTTCTGGATACAGCATTTTGATTTTCTGACTTTCAAATGATTAAAATGTTTGGTCAACTGAAAAGGGTTTTTGATCATCAAGGTCTACATTTCCTAACGTTTCCAAATTCCCTGAAATTTAAAGTTGGGTAAGTGGAAATTCAATTATTCATACAGGTACTTGGCCATGTCCTACATAGTATGCACTGAAACTAGCTCAGAAATTTCAAACATCTTCAGTAAGAAAAGAAATTATAAATTTATACTCATTTGTTATTAATTGGAAGTAAAGTTATGTGACAGACGAAAGAAAGAATTTTTTCTTCGAAGGTCGTCATGACTAAAAATGACTGAAAATATTCTTATTTTCAATTACGAATGCGGGTCTGTTCGAAAAGTTGTACCTTCATCAAAGATCATTATTAAATTAAGGCAGAATAATTAATTATTTACAGTTATGTTGACCAATCAGATTAACCTGGTTCAATGTTAGTAAATACTGTTTGTATGCTATTTCAAAAAAACTAAAGAAATCAGATTTTATTCTAATGTAAAACCGACATATACAGGTCTATCACCCATTATTTATAAACTGAATAATAAATTTTGTTATAAAGTGGTGGGCAAAAATGCACATTCCTATAAGTATGCGAAAAATCAATAAAAAAAGGACCTTCTTCCCACACAACTTCTTTAATAAGTGACAAGCGGTTTTGTCTGTCACTTATTAAAACAATTGTGTGGGAAAAAAGTCTTTATTATTGATTTTTCACATTTACTTTGAACCCCAAAGGGGAGGGAGTATATACCTATCCTGTAAATTTTACAGGATAAGATAAGATATTTAATATCCTTGTTATTACTGGGACTATTGAAACAAAACTTTGTATTTATTGATGTTGACATGTGTATTAGATCAAATAGAAATAATTGCTTTAAAATCCGACTTGCAGTTTAACCTGAAATGTATTCAACTTTATAATTTTAAAGAGAACACTCTGTATATTTCACAATATCTTTCTGTATCGACAACATGGAAGATAGGGAAAGAATTCCCCACGATTGTTACCAGCTTAATGACTTCAACTTCAATGTAAGTCCACTTGGGGAGCTCAATTTTTATTTAATTGGTTTTAGTTCGGGTAGTGTCAAATTATAGCAAATTACCAAAATTAAGAACTTCATGGTGTTTCAATGCATTTGTGTTTCAGAAAGAAACGATGACTGACACTTGAAAAAGATTCATAAAATATTTCTGGACATCCTAGCAGTTTCAGGTTAATATCTGAGAGTGGGTTACAAGATAACCCCTCTCCTTTTATTAATTCTAAATGCAGTAGCCCGAACTCTTATTTACTTATTACATGCTTTAGCTACTGTTTGTACTGAGTTCTTGCCAGAATCTTAATCAAAGAATAAATACGTCCGTGCCAGTAAATGTGATCAACAATGGATACCTTTCCATCGACAACAATAGCAAAAAGTTATACAGTTAAAACTAAGGCAGTTCCAAATTTAAATTTATGGAATGCATCATCTCGCTTAGCAAAAATATCTTCACATATTGAAATGCTTTGCTCAAATTCAAACCTGGAAAAAAATCCATCCAACATTATAAAGTTCTGGATTGTGTACTTCCTTATAATTGACACCAAGCGAACAGAAATCGGCGGAATAGTTATGACATGAATTTATAACCGGATTGCTAACAGTAGTATCTTCAAGAATTCTTGCAAAAAAGGTATCTGAGGCACAAGGATTTTTAGAATGATATTCAGCATTACAAATGTTACTTATAATCAAATTTTCGGTTTCGCTTTAATTTTTTTAAGATGTAAACTCAAAATTATTGGCTATCTTTGATAGAGCTAAAGCGCTCTGGAAATTTTTAGTTCTCATTATTGTAACCAAACTACTGCACTTGTATGAAAGAAGAAAAAACAAAGTAAAGAATACAAGATATTTCTCAAGAGAAACTTCCTCCAATAGTTAACCGTAGGATTCGTATTTATCGTGTGATTAAGTTGACTTCTTAACTATGTATTTCTGAAATTAGTAAATTAGTAAAATAGTGTTATGCTTAGTTTCTAATTCGTCAATATCCTCAACGTTCAACCAACCTATTGAATCTTCAGCACTAAAAATTAAGATTTGGGAGGTTAGAGTTAGAAGATTTTTACAATTGTGGTCGCAAAAAGCAAAATGAGTAGAACAGAATACTGCCAGTAAAGCAACATTGCACTCAGACACATAAATTTGTTGAAATTGTGTAGCTTCTCATCCAGACAAAGTGAAGATACTGTGATTTGTTGAAATATCGCTGCCCTCGCTAAAAATAAAAATTAAACCTTGTAACTCTTGCTACAAGCTTTGTAGTAGGTGATTCAATGTCCTTGAAGTTTCTGCCCGACATTGATATCCTCACATTGCCTACTCTAGTTTATTAGATCTAATCATTTGATACCACTTAAAAATTCCTTTTTACTTACTTTCAGAACGGAAGAGAAATGGGCCACGTGGATACTAAAAGTACCAGAAAATTCAAATTCAAATGATGGGAGGAAAATTGCTCACGACTGTCACCAGCTTAATGAGTTTGTGATCCTTCGGAGTGTGGTATACTCGTTTGAGTGCAACAGGCACTTCTCTTGTAGTATTTCTCCATGAAATGTCTTCATTTCTCCTTGAAAATTAATTAGAAAGACATCCATGGCAATAGTCTTAAAATTGATTAAACTTGTAAGTATTGATCACTGTGAAACTAAAGACATCCTTTCCTAGAGAAAAAGGAATAGAGGGACCCAAAATGGAGAAGAATGAAACTAGAACATTTTACTGCTTTTAGTAACTCATTCGTTTATACTGAAAAATATTCCAAAATGGTAAATGATCTAGAAGACGTCCCCCACGATCGATTTTGAAGAAAGAGTTTGATGAAAATGTCATACAGTTACATAATTGTTACGCAGTCACTCATTTATACTGACCAGAAGAACAATCATAACTTACAAAGTACTACGGCTTGGATGTTTAATTATTAAAATCCTATTGGATCAGTCATCATAATGTTTCGGATGATTAAGACCTAAGCAATGAAACTATAAATCAAAAGATATCTTTATTGCTAGACAACAGCACTATATGAACATCGAAAGATCATATGCACAAAATTTGACCGTTAATGAATCTGTTTGTATAAGTGGAAGATCTTCGATAAAGATTTAGCTATTGTTGAGTCTATGGTTAGGTACGTTGAAGATCATCCAGCTAAGCAATTTCCAAAAAAAAAAGCCTGTACGACTTGGATACAGAAATTGAATTCTAAGAATTTCATTGGAATATCGCTATAGTTTGAAAGAACCCACAAAACATAGGTGTGGATTGATAACTAAAGAGTAGAAACTCAAAAGGGTTTAAGCGCTAAAATACAAAAATTTGAAATTTGAGTAGTTTTATGGATTAATACGAATACCATTTAAAAGAATTTATAAGCAGTGGAGTTTAATGTCCCAAAATTTACAGGTGCTAAGCTCCTACCCATATTGTTGGCAAAAAGTAGGTAGCATACAAAATAGCAGAGCAGATAAACAAACTTGTTGAAAATACCAAAGCGAAAAACCAAACAGATCGTTGTGAAAGTGTTAAGAAAAAACGGAAAAGCATAAAAGTATAACAAACTATAACAATCTTGCACTACAAAAAAAGTAACCAGTTTTTACCTATAGCATAAAGGTTTGGGAGACAGACAATCAGTACACCAAGTGTAAATCGGCCCGCATAAACGTTCAACCAGAGTCACTAATTGCCCAAAACTCAAGAATTACAGCTACTTACTGATTACATGCGAAGATAACGATCAAAATGACCACAGTTAACAGAATACAGCCAACAAATTGCAACTTGGTAAAAGTATGCAAAAATATTCCTGCTGTAACATAATAAAAGATTGTTATTATACATGAAAGAATCTTGCAACTAACCACAAACAAACTATTTGCTATAATGTCCCTGATAGCACAGGGAACATGTTTAAATATTTGAACTCAGCAATAGCAAAAAGGGCAAGTACTTCTAGAAAAATAAAAATTAAAAGGAATTACAATAAGTCATACGTCATATTCAAAGTTTTCCCGGAAAGAAAATCATTACAGTTACCACAGATCATCAAAAGAATCTCTAAGTCCGAATTTAAATGTAAACCGAATGAACTTCGCGTATAAACATGGCTATCCACGGGGAGTGATAATTTACCAGTACTATAACGAGAATAATAATAAAATAAAAACTACACCTTTAAATGATTCTAGAAAAGCTCTCTTCTAAAGATACTAGAACTGCAGCACCGAAAATCAGAACAAGCCAAGATAACTATGCAGAAGGACGACTATTTTGCAAATAATAAGTAGTGAAATTTAATTTAGAACAAATAGTACTTATTGTAACCACCCTAAGACGTTTATAAACGTTTCGTGTCACAATTTAAGAGTTCTCTTGTTCGTTATACAGAATGATAATTGAATCGTGCAAGATACATCATTAGCTACTTATATTTCTTGCTAAAACAGGAATTTAAGAGAAAGTAGAGCAAAAGTTTTTGGTTGGTCCTATGACAGAAACTTTGCGCAGATTGAAAAACTTAAACGTTTTATTAAAAAATCTACTAATGAGGATCTAAGGAAAATGATACTTAGAGCAGGTCATGCGATGCCAATGCAAAGCAGTGACTAAGGATTTTTAACAAATCTTTAAACTAAAAATATCACAAGTGTTTTGAACTAAAATAGAAAGAGGAAGAAAAAATCTTGTTTAAACTAAAGAAACATTCAAGGATATAGAGGAGTGGAATGTTACTAACATCCGTAGAATGTAAAAACCGAATTTTGTCAAAAAGAAAACTTAAAACCTACATCCTCTTATAACTTTTTGGGCATTAATCATTTCGACTGCTGTTTATTACATTTAAAGCTACGAATAAATCATTTCTTATTTCACATATCGATACCTAAGTTTAAAAACCTCGTAAGTTCAAGTTTTTTGCAAAGTGAGATTTACCGCTTATTACATTAAGGGTTTCTGTAAAATTCCCATAGTAGTTTCTATTGTTTCATCAGACATGTTAGATGCTTCTGTGTAGGATCGCACACCTGATGCCTGCGAATTAATTGCCGAGTTAACAGTCGATGACGACATTCTAATGTTCCCCCTAGATGATGAAATATTGCCCGGTAATAATGCCATAATGTCATTTATCCCTTCTCAAGATAAAATTATTTCAGAAGATGACGAAATAAATCGAAAAACGGTAGAAATAGCGTAAAATCGAAAACATAATGTGGAAAACTGAAAACAAAACTTATTATGCACTAAATATTCCAAATGAGCAAATTCTCAGAGGAGATGATGATGAAACTGAAAATACAAAGAAAAAAATAAAACAACAGCGCAAAAGAAGAAGCGACAAAAAAACGTGGAGTTATAATAAAAATAAATATAAAAGGATGAGAGATTTGAATTATAGACGAAGAGAAAGCTGTGTTTAACAAAACTAGACGGGCTCGTAAGATGTTATCACCATGTAAGTGTAGACAGAATGTGAAAGGGAAAATACTTTGAAATATAAAGAATTCTCACCAGAAAACGGTTAAGTAATTTTTAAAGAGTTCTGGAAAAGATTAAATTGGCAAGAACGTAAGCAATACTTAATACCAAGTGCTATCCATACTTAAAAGAAAATCTGGGGAAGCTTCGGGATGGAATTCTACTTTTAGGTATTGGTGAATAATCATGGCATAATTAAGTTAAACCAGTGCGAGAGCAATCCAATCTAAATAAAGATGAAACAAACTAAAAATCATAACACCACGTATCACCAAAGCTAAAAAACGGTTGATTAAATCTTTGATGACTTACCAAAACTGGAATCACGCTATTATAGGTCCAGAAGTGAAAATTATACCTCGAGCGCTTTTGGCGATCCAAGGTAAATCTTTTTCAAAAGTATAGGAAATTTTCTAAGCAGCATAATTCAGAGATTGGCACCGTTTCAATAGAAACTTTTGCAGTAATACTTGAGAAATTACATCTCAGTTTGTTTCAACCCAAGACAGAAAAAAAGGACTGCAGAAATTCCAAAGCAAGAGACCTCTCTGAAGAAAACTATTTACAACACCAACAGAAGAAGGAGGAGGCAAGAATAGAAAAAGACAAAGCACAATTTTACAATTTATAATCTAAAAAATCATGAAGGATTCTGTTACATATGGAATGCGGGAGAAGGTGGTATAACTGGAAATAATGCCTGAGAAATAATTTCTCAGGCATTATTTCGTGTATATTAACTGATTATGCAACCCAAAATACATTTGCATTTAAAAGAGTTTTTATTTCAGAATCGTACAATAATTTCTCAGGCATTATTTCCAGTTTCTTCCTTAATCAGAATATAGAGGAGGGAGAAGACGTAATTCTTTACAGTGATAATTGTAAAATAAAAATATTGCTTTACTCAATGCCATTTTAAATTTAGCTCAACAAAAAAACATAAATGTAATATTTAGAAAAAATTCATACCTAGATGGAGCTGGACTGCATGCATGCATGAAAATCTCCAAAACTATAGAGCGTTCGATACCTCAATCATACGGTTTTCAAGAAGTATTCGAGCAAAGAATCCGACTGTAAGTGATTTAAAGGCTATTAAGTACATGTCAACGAAAAAGATTTACATAAAGTTCAAACATACAAAAGAAGACTGGATCTTGCTGAATGAACGCATAAATAAATCTCTCTGAGCCGAGAGAAACAAGCAAGGACAAATATGACCACCTACAAGAATTAAAAAGTTCCTTGCTATGTGATTTTCATAGCTTCTAAGATAAGTTGAAATGCAAGGAATAGTAATGAATAATAACGAAAGTGTAACGTTTCTTAGCAAAACTAGTGTTCATTACAACTCTGTTTTATTTTTTTATTCGATCAAAAAATCTCAATCTTAAAGATTAATTTGACCAAATAATCGAATAGGTGATCAAAAGAACAATTATCAATCATTTTATAAAAATTCCATTAGCAATTTCCCTAAGAAAATCATAATTAGCTAAGATGCTATCAGTGCAGTGCTAGAATTCGTTCGCCATGTGAAAAATGCGTTAGTTTTCTGAATTCTGTTTCAAAAGATACCAACCCCAATAAAAATTTGAGATTATTAGTGCATATCTGGCTTTATAAATCTCTACTTCAACAGGGGTATACATCAAACAACCTTCTTGGGTATCGTGAAAATAAATTCGAAGTTTCCAGGAAATTATAGTGTGACTGAAGATAATTGTGGTTTGAAAATGGAGCACCTAGCTGTCACGTCGAGATCTCGGTTAGATTAGGTGCATGCGCTTTGTTAAAATTGAAAAGCAAAGAATAATCTAAGCTTGTTTTTAAAACCATAAATTCACAAATCTGAATAAAAAAAATTAAAAAATTCAGTCAAATGGGCGAAAAAATTTAAAAAAGCTTGAAGGTAATATCTAAATTGATTAATTTCGTGCATGCAAATCCGAACTTTCATCTATCTTACGCCTAACTGAAATGATATATATTTAAAAAATAATTTGTTCCGTTTGGTCTCTTAGTTGTCGATATCCTAGGAGCAAATCCACAAAAAGAGCTATCGCTTCTTTGACAAATTACACTTGCTAACAAATGTTAAATAGATTTTCTCAAAGACAAATGGCAATGCAATGTTTAAGAGTCAAAAAGACCAACCGTTACATATTAACACTCATTAATAATTAATAAATGTTTTTTTTATTTCCCCGTGCATATAAATTCGAATTATTAAATAAACGGAATCGTGTATATTAACTGATTATGCAATCCAAAATACATTTGCATTTAAAAGAGTTTTTATTTCAGAATCGTACAATTTTAGTTGGAACAAAAGGGAATATCGTCAATACTTCATTAAAAAAATTAAAATAAATTCTTTGATCAAACTTCATAAGGTTATCCAATGATTATAAATCGAATATTAGATAAAAATAAAAAGAGAGCTGTTTATTTTACATAACATCTTTGTTAAATACTCAAAAGAAAAAAAATTGAAAGGTGCCCTTGTAATGCTTTTAAAGTAAAATTGATTTTTATCAAATTACTTCGTGTATCTTTTTTTACTCCATTGATTGTAGCAACAGAATGACAGCTTTCTAGAAACATTTCCATTGTCCTGCAGTGTGAACATGTACCCTAAACGAATAAATTATTAAACACTTCCCTAACTTTCTAGGTCAGTTTCATTAGACTCCACTGCCTGTAGTAAGGATTTAGCGGGAAACTAGGACGTAACTACTCAGAGGTACCTAGTACTTGAGGCTTTTATTCTCTAAGCAAGGAACAGCTTTTACATACTTGTCTTTTACATGCTACCCCTTTTGTACGTCCTACTTCTCGGACTGCCTTGATGAATGATACAATCAAAACGATCAGGAAATGTAACCGCAAAGGTAGTAATTCCGGTAACTACTTTTTTTCCTCTCTCTTTTGTTTTTACGTTTCAGTTTATTTAATTACACATTAATTGTGCCACCTTCGTACGTGAACGTAAAAAAAGGGGGAAGCGAGATCAATTTTGTGAGTTGTAGGGGTTAGAGTTTGTCTGTGCTCATGATAAATGGATCACCCACTCAAGCTGCCAACGTCTTCGGGGACTTGCATGATCACTCGCCTGTCTCCTTTACTACGTAACATCACATGTCTTTGTTAGAATTTCCGTTTCGTTTCAGACAGTTTTCCCATTTTCTTTTAATTCGTTCCAAATTAATCGTCGCTAAAATTCAATACAAAAATCATACCTACTACATTTCAAATTAATTTTTTCTTCAAGTATCTTTCTCCCTCTTTGGTGTTTTTAAAAGAAATAAGTTTCAAATTATATTGTTCTGAGTACAGGTAGCTGCTTAAAATCTCCAAGAAGGTTGTCAAGATTGATTCGACAATTTCATTTCGTGAAACCAATTAAAATTTCAAAGTTTTACAAAGAATACCCAGGGGCGCTTTATTAACTCTTTTTCTAGACGTGCCGTGGAAATTGATTGACACAAGGCATATTAAGGTATGATTAAAAGCAAATAAATTAGTAGAAGCTCGCGGTAGCTGTGGTTCTAAATAACTAATATCGCAAAAAAAAACGCAACCAGATTTAAAAATTCCTTTCAATCCCCGAAAGAAAAAAAAAGAAATATCGAACACGCTAGGATTTTAATCTCCAAGGTGCAGTTCAAAACGCCATATGATTTACTAAAGCACCGCGAAGATTCTTTACATTCTGCTCCTTTGAAAAATATCCAAAGTCATACATCATTAACTACAAGTCCAATACATAGAAGGACCGAAGTGGAAGTCAGTTTCACATATTTCAACTGCACACGTATCCCAAGAGCTTTCTCATCGGAATGCTCCCCCTGGATAAAGAATTCAGGGAAGCAAAATACGGGTTTGATAGCGTTGTGTCGCACTTAAGCTTGTGATGTCTTATGTAGATCGAATGGCGTACCTATTGTCATACAAATGCGCCTCTTAACGCCTCTAAAACACCTGAGTTTATATCAATAATGACATCGCGCTTTATGCGGCACGTCCTTTGAAAGAAAAGTTTTGTCCTCGCTCTTCCCCTAATAAAGCTGGAGGGGATAAAGTTTTGTTCCTACAAGTGGTCTAGGAGCATCTTCGCACGACCGGAGGCCCTTTAATTCGGGAAGCTTGAATGGTCAAAGGCGTCACACACAGACGCTTACCTTGAGCTTTTACAAAAGGTTGCGGTAGGGACGCCAACAACGCCACAGTCAGCAGGAAGCAGGAAGAAGCCATCGCTGGAGGCAAAGCAACAACTGGTGCGGACGGGCGGCGGTTTCCCAGTCACTTGCAAACACTCATCGTCAGTTACTACCTCGCGCTTTCGTTGTCTTCACTAATTAATGACACAACGCAACCTTGATGAACTTTAATTAAAACTACCCCTTCATCCCGCGCACGCTAAATCAATTTAGATAATCGCTAAAGTTGTAACGACTTTAGTACATTTTAGTTCTATTGTATACAGTCACGAGGTGTTGCACTCAACTTGCAGTCGAAATTGTTCACCTTCACAAATAAAATTATTCCAAAATAACGTTTGTTCGGAAACCCGGCTCGTAGTTCAGGACTGTGTAAGGTAATTAAAATGCCGGAGTTAGATATGCCGGGAAATATTGTAGGATATGTAAATCACAACACGAGTAGGTAATTTATGCTAACTTTGTTGGAAAGTTGGAAACACATGTATAATTTACGCAAATCCGATGGCAGTTGCAGATAGAACGTCGGTAGTGGGCGGGCCCAGGTTGGGGGTCGCTGGAACTTACCCTTCGTATCACATGAGGCAGTTTTGGACGCGCTACACGAGAGTCTCGCGTGGTACTGAGCGGGCCCGTGGCCGACGCGACGCTCGAGCTTGCGCGTCGACTCCCCCGCCAACCTCACACCCTGCATGTCGTCCTTACAAAACCTGTACCATCACATTACCTTCGGAGTTTATGGATATCCACACACAGGTACTATACCTCCTAGAATGACTCGCACCTTTTCGACCCAGACCCACCTGAATGCAGCCCTCAAGTGTATCAGACGATGTTTGCAAACAAACCTCCAAGTCTTTTATAGAACTAAATATATTTGTCTACGAATTTTGCACCCTTTGTCTAACGACAAATTTGGTCATGCATTAATAATAATTATCGCGCTCCGACTGTTTGTTTACTCTAATAATGAAAATTTATTGCGTTTTGTATTCAGGTACTCGTGAACAATTTTATAGGTAGGTACGTTTACAAACGGCAATTTGAAATGAATTGCTGAAGATTCTTTACTAATAATAAACATGACAAACAAATTTATTTATAAATTAAATTAAATTAAATCTATTATAAATGTAGTTAACTCGCTGGTTTTAGCGCAGAATAATTTTTATAAAATTTAATTGGGTTTCGCCGGAAAGTAAAAGTAGTTTTTGACGTGTTTGTATAAATAACAGCAACATAACTGAACTTTTAATTTTGTTTTCGATATTTATACCCCTATTATAACGGCACATTTTCATTAATTTTGTTTTATAATTTAAAATTCAATTTTCCACCTCGACAAACTAAACTAACTCAAACTACACGTATTAAATTTGTTTTTGTTCTATATTACAGCAGAAGTTACTTAATAGACGATGTTTGTAATAATGATTTATGTGAACCATCAGTAAATACTGATTTCACCGTAATTATTTGCTAACCAGAATAAGCAATTATTATAGGAAGCACACAACCTTGCGTTTCTGAGATGTTAACAGTTTTCGTTATTATGTAGTATAATTCACACATTATGAAATAGAATGATATTCTGTAGCCAGCTAGTGTGTTAGATTTGTATTTTAATCATTAATCAAATCAAATACCAACGGAAAAAGCAACTTCTCCTTGAAGATTTACTCCAATCACGGCTTCTTCTTTATTGATTATTTCACTTAAAGATTTTTTCCTGCAATGGGTAATTTTTTTATTTTTCAGCTATTTAACAAAACCTACTTAAATCTACAAAGATTCATGCTAACTTGAAACAGTTTTTAAAATAACTAGCAAAAATAAGATAATGGCTGCGAACGAACAAGTTGATTAAAAACAATTATTAACACATTGCTTTACAAAATGTTCTAATTAAAAAAAAGAAACAAATTATCTTGTTCGTAATTTAAATTTATCTCACAATCAGGCTAAGTTTTGCCATTCAAGATTAAAGGGTTGAAATCCTAATCCCTTGAAGAGAAAAAATTCATTTTATTTGCAAAACAGCTGTCTGTATAGCATACAGTTCACCGTTGATCCAGTCCCGTCTCCACAGAAGCCTAGAATCACGGTTGTACATACATAAAACGTCATCCCAGATCAACAGTTACCCCAGTTAGCTTAGCCAATTAGCTCAGTCAGCTCAGCTCAGCTAGGGAGTACAAATCAGATATCCAGCAGCAAGAATCACCAAGTCGATTCTCTCTCTGCCCACGCTAGTCCCTTTGAGATTAAATAGACAGTTTGTTGTATTAAGGAGGATGAGGTACGATGAAACAAAAATGTGCTATTTTTGCAATGAAAATGTATAAACTGCAATTAAAAATGTTTCTTGAGTAAGGTTATCT
>VTPC01001764.1:29044-57068 GCA_011009095.1 Ignelater luminosus
AAAAAAACGCTGAGCTTCATCCTCATAAAGACAAATAAAAATACGTATCTACCTGTAAACGCAATTTGCAAATACATTTCAAAAATAAGAAAGCGTTGTATCCTGTTGATTCTTTTTTTCTGTTTGGAAAGAAGTAAAATTCAAAGTCTTCAGTTGAAAGCTAATAAAGAGCACTAGAGACCTTTGAACTTTTTCTTAAAACAAAATTTAAATATCACCATGGTAATCTTTTTCTTAATGAGTTTGCCCGAAAAATCTTCTTCGTCTTGTCTAAAAACTCAAACTACTGGCTTGTACTTTTTTTGAAAATTACTTTAGATTTCTTGGCAGCTTCTTCAAGTGCAGTTTCTTCTCCGGACTATCTGTAGCTATTGTTGATATGACAGTTTCGTCCAAATTCCATATCTTAGAGCAATGTGCAAAGCTGCCAGAACGTTGCAAAGCTATTTCAAGATTATCACAGAATGTTTTTGCAATATAATTGTCTCCTAGATAACACAGAACCTTTTTTAAAAAATCCACTCAACCATTCTAAGCAAGCTTCTGATTTACTGCGCCAACTTGAAGGCACATCTATAGCATTTGTCGTTGCCATTTGATGTGTTAGTTCTAGAGTGTCACGAGTTGAGTTTCCGCGAACGTGTAAACGAACCTACAAGCCATAGCAAAAAGAACAATACGGCCCTTGGTATTTCAGACTTAGTTCAGTTTCCAACAAAAAAGAGAAAACATAGACATAACACACAGCAAAGCTACGATAGATAAACACATTATTAGGATATTTACTTTACTTACCCAAAATTCAATTTCACCTCTATTGAAATACAGTTTCACAGATGTAGTCACATTCATTACATCAACAAATGCAGGGTCGTTACCAAAGTTGCTAAACTACACAAAAAATGGATCGTTAACAACCACAGGATTCAGTTAATTTTAGTCTGCCTCTTGTTTCTCTGTAGCCCATCCTACCCTACTTCAAACTTGCTACCAACAAAAAATTTCAACGAAAACAATAACCACATATAAAACAAATAAACAAAGTTGTTTTAAGCGCCAGTCTGGAACTTTCTTAGCCTGTAAGATTGGATGTCTTGAAGGATTGCGGCGGAAAACATTATTTTCGATGTTTACATTCAGGGGTGATAAAATATAAATGTATTCCAGAGGTAGAGATGTCGGCGTTTTTGAATGGTAGGAAGCGTAGTACGATCGGTCGAGGCCAAAGAAGTACGTCATTTTGCTTAGGCAGTGGTCTGGTGTGTCGACTCGGATCTTTTTCGTTGCCTTGAGTGTACTAGCCAGGTGGCAGAGAAAAGCTACCGATGCATTGTTTGAATTTTTGTAGTCAACTTGAATGTTCTAGTTAAATTGGTTTGGACAAATGAGGATCGGAAGAAATCACTACCGACGTCTAAACCGATCGGACACCACGCAAAACTTGTCGTTGTTGTTAACGTTAGATGGCCGCCGAAGGCGGCCGGCTGTTTACAAGACTAAATTTTTTTAACCAGATGCAGTAGAGTGATTGGGGGTATGTCAGTGCTGGAGCGCGACATGTGCTTGTGAAGGGCGGGTGAGAGGTACGACGGTAGGCACCGAGCAGGCATCATGCCGATTCCCGAGGGCAGTTGTTGATGTCGAAGGCGTCTATATTAAGCTTACTAAAGGACACCCAACAAGCCACAACACTAGTGGTGGCATTTGATTGCGATTGTATTAAAAGAACGGCTGTTCTCAGAACGGTGTTGCAGGTTTCGTAGGAAGTCGTTGTGCAGTGTTGTATAGTTTGGTGGTAGTGGTAATGCGTGTAGCATGTGTTTACTGTTTGATATAATGTTAAGTTGTGTGGTGTTTGCTTTTACCACCAAGGAAAACCACGGTAAAACCTTAGCAAAAACAGGCTGGCCCTTCTGCTAGTTCTGCAACTGAAACAAGAAAGGCCCAAAAATACTCGTTTTTATTGGTTATGAGAAGAAAATGGAATTTACAGTGATTAGGGTAGGCGGTTTATTGGAGGGCAATAAAGATGTTTTGGACAGCGTCCTCCAGTTCTTGAGTTAGGTGACTGGCGTTACCTAGGTAAATGGCGGGGAGAAACTTGAACTTATACTTGACATGTTGGAGTTGGTAGCCCCCAGGAGTGTTTGGAAAGTTAATGGGGACGTCTTGATTGTGACCTATGGCCTGATGAAAATATCGACCTTGGAAGGAGGGGGTACTCCGACCCGATCGCATATTTCTCCTGAGGGGTGAAAACAGTCCAGCCCGATAGATCCGCCCCTCTTTCGACGAGGACGTTTCGTTTCATGTGGTTTGAACGCGCAGAAACACGGATGGTGATCATCAATGAGTGGACGGGCAAATGTTTTATAAGTGCGTATAAGTGTCCGCGGGTCATCATCAAAAGTTGTCTGTGTTTCCACAGGTCCTTCCTAGCGACTTCTCCACACCGTCTTCTCCTGTGCTTTTCTTTTCTTTTCTCTCTTTCCTCTCTCAGCTCGTCCGTCATCTTCAACCTTTTTCTTCCTCTTCGTTTCTTTCCTGCGACAAAACTCTCTAAGATGTCTTCCATTAAGCAATCCCTTCTCAGTTTCCCCACGCTCTCCAAAACTTCCTCATTTTTTATCAGGTCTGTCTATTTTATGTCTAATAGTCTTCTCCACAACCACATCTTAAAAGCAGCAATTCTTTCTTTGTCTTTCTTTATCAGTGTTCATATCTCACTTCTGTACAGAAACACACTCCATACATAACACTTTACCAACCTTTTCCTTAGGTCTAAATCGAATTTACTTGTTATTACTGTCTACCTTTTCAAAAAGGCTTCCTTTTCCATTGCGATCCTAGTTTTTATCTCATTCTCACTTTTCCAGCTCGTTGTTAGTCGAATCATCAAAAGTTTGTGCTAACAGCGCAGGCTTAAAAGGCCTTTAGGCTTCTCTCCAGAATTGCATTGATTGTGGTGGAGTTTGGAGGAGGCTGTGTGACGGTGGAAGAATCTTTTGAATGAATCTTGTGTAGTTGACGTCGTAGCGGGTATGGATATGTTGGAGTCCATGGGTACTAGAAACTAGCCCCCAAAGCGTCGAATCCCGGAACGGCCAGTCTTGGTAATGGTTAGATGATGATGATGATGTTAATGTTGATGTTTGTTGTTATTGGTCATTGTGGTAGAGATGGCGGCGGAGGGTGTTGGAGTGATATTTGTTTTGGTTTTAGGGTCATGGAGCGGATTATAATTGAGGTGTGATAAGATTAGTTAAATGGCAAATGGTGGAAAAACGGTTTTTTTCAAAATCACAACCCCCCACGGTTCGCGCCGCAGGAGGGTTTAGAAAGGATAGCGATGAGAGGGGAAAAGGGAATTGTCTCGGTGGTGGCGGACGGAGGGAGAATCTCAGCAGCTGGAGTTGGAGTTATTGAACCCGAGGAGCCTCAAAGTCAAGTGTTAACCGTGAAGTAATATGGAGTTTGAATCGCGACTTGCGGCCCCGTGCAGATCGTTTGGATGAGAGGCTGAGAAAGTTGGAGTTGGGGGACGTCAGGCGGAGTTGCGGCAACTGCCATCCGGGTCCCAAACTGGATGTTGAATTGCCGATGGTGGATCGCTGCTTACTTTTCATTCTGCGGTGCGTCACCGTTCAGGCTAATGCCGGGTTGACTATTTTGCGTTGCCGGAATGTCTTTGTTAGTTCTGCACCCAAATACTTATACCTCTCCACTTGTTCAATTCTTTCTACGTCTATCTTTACCATCATATCTTCCTCTTCTTCAATTTTTATTACTTTCGTTTTCTCTACAATTATCTTCAGCCCGAACTCATTACTCATATCCTGCAAGTGTTGAATCATGTTTTCCAGCTCAGTTGTGATTTTGAAAAACAGTATCATGTTGTCAGCAAACCTTATACTTACTATTTTTCTTCCTTTTACTTTCATTGCTTTTTCCAGCAATGCTCGACCAAAAATTCTGCAAGTTTGTTAAAGAGCATGGGCAACAATGGGCATCTTTGTCTTACTCTTCTATCGATGTTGAACCAACCCGTTCGTTTATCTCTCAACGTGATGATCGCTTCTTGATTTAAAAACAAACTGGCTATGAGTCTTCGTTCTCTCCAATCCGCTCCTGTTTCTCTTAATATTCTTATCAGCTTTTCTCAGCGCACACAGTCGAAAACCTTTTCGAGATCAACAAAACAGATACTCTTCCTTTCTCAAGATTTCTTTCTGGAATCGTACGTACCAAACCTATTGCATCTCTTGTGCCCTTCTTTTTCTAAATCCATACTGGTTTTCTGCTACATTCTCGTCTATGTTTCTAGTTAGCCTTTTATCTAGCATCCTCAACAATATCTTTGCTGCATGTGTGGTCAGACCTATTGTGCGGTGTTCTTCGTATTTCTTTGTATCTTTGTTCTTGGGTAGAGAAATCATTTCCGACTGTAGAAAATCTTTTAGCCATTGTTCGTTCATGTAAATTATACCGCAGAGCGATGTGACTTTTTTCAGAACTTTTCCCTGCAAGCACTTTATCAGCTCAATTGGTATTCCGTGCACTCACTCTGCCACCCTTTTTTCATGTTCTTTACTGCCGTCACCACTACCGTTTCTAAAATTCTTTCTTCCATATTATCCTCCTTTCTTCTTTCCCCCCTCTTTCTCTCTCGTTCTCTCTCTCTCTGTTTCCAGGTGTTTTCTCCTGCCTCTATATAGGTCTTCTATGTACTCTTTCCATCTACCTA
This sequence comes from Ignelater luminosus, assembly GCA_011009095.1. NCBI lineage: Eukaryota > Metazoa > Arthropoda > Insecta > Coleoptera > Elateridae > Ignelater > Ignelater luminosus. The sequence goes on from VTPC01001764.1 coordinate 33,789, forward strand.
GCACATCTTCATTCTTCAGTATACTTCCTCTTTGCTCTGTATAGCTACCTCATGTCCATTTCCAACATAATAGATCTAATCTTACTGTAGAGAATGTCAAACCCTCCAACTTTTTCTAGCTTCTCTATTTCCTTGCATTCTTTCTCAAACCAATCATTCCTCGCCTTGCTTGTAACTCTTCTGAGCTCGTTGTTACTTTTTCTGTAACACTTCTTTCCTTTTTCTGTATTTTGGTTTTTGAACCTTTTCCTCTCGTCTATTTTGGTTACCATTTCAGATGTAATCCATAGCTTTTTTATCTCCCTTTCCTTTCTATAGCCAATCATTTTCTTACTAACTATCTCTATACCCGCTTTTATTCTGCCCCGCGTCTCTTCTACAGTTTCCAAGGCAGTGGTCTTAACTGAATCTTTCATTTCTCTTTCCATTTCTTGCCTTATTTCCTCTTTATTTAACTCTTTTGGCCTTTTCAAATCCCATTTCTTCCTGGTAGCGCCTTTTAATTCTTTTCTGTCTTATCTCTAGCTCTGCTACTAACAGTACATTATCTCTGTAAATATCTGCCTCTGGATGTCCACAAGCTCGCTTTAAACCGTCTGTATATGATTTCTCTATCAGAATGAAATCGATCTATCTCCTCCGCGTGTGACAGCCCGAAAAATTTCCGCGGAGCACGGAGAGAATGGCGGCGCACATCTCTGAACAGCATCAAGCACTTGTTCAACTCCGCACCACAATGAACTTGAAATCTTTAATACTAAAAGTTCTGCTTACTTGAGCACACGTACTACCAAGAAAACAAATTGATTTTGTTCAACCTGGTACAATTTGGCAGCCAAAGTGTGGCCGATAATCTTCTTCAAAGAAGAAAAAAACTTACTCCTTAGGGTTTCAAGAGAACAGTCAGCATAAAATTAACAAAAAAAAAACCATTGAAAAACCAACGAAAGCTCTAGCTATCCCAGCATACGTAGTTACTATCAGAAGCAGTTACTTGATAACCCTGTCTTGGCTTTTGTTCCTACTTGTGATTTATCTTTACTAACATATTCCGTTTAGATGCAGATGCAAAGTTCTCTAGTAAAAACTGCGTCTTTTACTCTCAATGTACATAACTTTCAGTTGATCACTAGACAACTTTACATATAATATGTTTATGTTTTCTGTTGCTTCTAGGGTATTTAAGAATTTTTTAAGCCAGAACCCTTCACAAATAGTTGATGTTAAGTATGTTGGCTCTGCTTCCGTGAAGGAAAATTTCACACAATTTTGTTTGCTTGTTGACCATGCTACTGTGCTTCCAAGAACCTTGAACACAAACCCAGAAGTAGATTTTCCATGCCTAATTAGTGTCTTCAAAAGTCATTGTATGTTTCATCCGTGACCCTCCGCTGCACTCTACAGAACGCATTTTAATGAATAGCACAAGCAGGTCTGGTAATTAGTATCAAATACATACATTAAATATCCAACTAACTGTCTGAATAAATTTCTAGTTGATTGAGTTTCATCTTCGCAAAGTAGAGCTTTTAATTTAGGATCAATAAGGATTTTGGATGGTTTACAATTTTTAAAATTAAATTTCTTAAGTAGCTTTGACTCAATTTCAGTACTTTATTCTTCCTATTCTAAATAATCTCTATTACTAAAAAATAATTAAAATTTTCCTTTAACTTTCATTTCAAAAACAGTAATTAGTTTTCTTTTAATAAAATCAATAACACGTTTTAAAAACTTGCGATAATAATATCGCCAACGTACAACAGAAAAAACAACTTCTCGAAGTTATTAAAACAAGCGTTCCAGCATTTGAAGGCTTCTTTTTAAACCATAAAAGAATTTTCTTAATTTTAATATACAATTAAAACAAAATTTAATTCCTTTAGGAGGCAAAATATAAATACAAGTTTTTAACTCACCATTACGGAGAGCAGTCTTTACATTAAATTGTTCAAAACAAAAATACGATACGCTTGTTCTGTTTTTCAAGTTTTACTCCCATTAATTTATTGATTTAAGGTTACGATGCATGGCTTTCAACTATTTATCTTCTCTAACATTTAACTAAATCTCCAAAACTACAAAGTACATATTCAAAAAAACTCATCGCGTCAAAGGACATATACAAGTGATACTCATCAGGCTTTAAGGTTAAGGTTTAGGGCATTTTCAGAAGCAAAAAGACAGATTGAAAATGAATCTCGCAGCGGAAAGCCTGCAACTGCAAGAACTGACGAAAATGTTGCCAAAATTCGAAATCTTGTGCGTTCTGAACGACGCTTGACAGTCAGAATGATCAGGGAACAGTTGAATTTGACTCATACCACCATTCATGAGGTTTTGACCAATGAATTGGGGATGAGAAAAATCTGAGCAAAAATGGTTCGGAAAACCTTTTGCAGGAACAAAAAAACAACAGGAGGGACACATGCCTTGATCTTTTGGAGCGAATTGAAAATGAACCTCATCTTCTGGAACGTGTCATTACAAGTGACGAGTCTTGGGTCTTTCAGTATGACCCGTAAACGAAGCGCCAGAACCAGAAATGGCACACTTCAAGCTCACCAAGACCACAAAAAAAAAGAATGAGCAAGTCGCAGATTAAACCATGCTGATTTGCTTTTTTGATAGCCAGGGAATCGTCCAGAAACAGTTTGTGCCTCAAGACCAAACGATAGACCAGCAATTTTATCGATAAGTTTTTAAAAAAATTTAAAAATGGAATGAGACCAAGCATCAAGACAATTGAGTGCTGAATCACGACAATGCGCCTTGTCACACTGCATTTTCCATAAATGAGTTTTTGGCAAGTGAAGACATCTCTGTGGCTTTTCAGCCTCCTTATTCCCCCGACTTGAGTCCTTGTGACTTTTTTCTCTTCCCAAGATTAAAAAATCACCCCAAAAAACGTCCTTTTGAAACACTGGAAAACATTAAGACTGCCGTAACCTCCCAGCTAAAGACAATTTTGGTATCCGAGTTCCAGCACTGCTATGAAGGGGGAAAACGTTTTCATCGCCGTGTTGCTTTCCAAGGCAATTCCGATGCTTTGAAGGAGACAATGTGGAATTGTAATTTAAATTGAATAAAAAAATTATAAAAGTCAGTCTCATTACTTTATTTATACACCTCGTATATTGCTGAATTTCTATGACAATTCGTACAGACATTTGCTTTTTTGGCACTTGGTACATAATATGACCCTGTGTATAGCATCAGACTAGGCAATGAGAAAGGATCTCTCAATTAATTCTATAACTATAATACCTTTCATCGATATAAGAAACTTAAAGGTTTTAGATTTTACAACTTTATACTGGAAATAAAGTCAAGTATCTTGAAGTGATCCCGAACTCCATACTAACCTGCAATCAACACATTGCCAAGCTAGCAAAGAAAGGTGTCTAATCACCTTAATAGTGGTAAGATATATGCATGAAGAAATCGGGATACTCAGATATAAGTTTTGGTCGTATACCAAGGAGATCAAAATAGCGTTAACGTTTATGCATTCTGCAAACAAACATTAAAACTAAACTAGTCGAGATTCAAAGATTAGCTTATCTATAAGCAAGAGGAGGCATGAAAACAACTCCTACAGTGAAAATGGAAATTTTGTTAGGTCTTCCTCTACTAGTCCTTTACTTGTGACGCTTGTGAGATAAAGAAAAGGAAAGAGATACCTGCACAGACTCCAAAACACAGGCAGAATTGACAGACTCTGGTCATTTCTTAATCTGGAAAAGAATAGACGACCCTGTTTTTGATATGTGATCAGATTATGCTACCACTGCATAAAAATCTTTAAATAAGCAGTGACTGAGATATCTTGAACAGTACTCAATAAGATGGAATGAAATGGAATAATTGCAAAAAAGGTGCATTTGAAGTAATGGATTTCTAGGTTTTAGGTTTTGTTCTATTAGCATAAATAACAATTTGCGTTTACAAATGTGGATCTGTTAACCAGACAACCTTTATTTCTGAAGCTACTGATTAAAATAAGTCATCTATTTCCAAAAAATGACTTTCTTTACAAATAAAGAAACACTGACTAAAGCAAAATCTATTGCTGAAAAAAGAAATTAAATAGAATTACAGCAGCATGTTAAAAATCTTGTATAAAGGCATGTTCTTGCAAGATTCAAATCTCCCCCTGATTAAATCATCTCTGGCTTGCTCTCCACAAACGACTTTTGAAGCCTCTGTCACTAGCTTCACAAACCGGTCTACTGCTTGGTTATGACATTAAACAGTGGAATATTGTCTCCTGCTTTCAGTCATGTTTTTCAATGATTTCACGAACAAAATAGCAAACAGAGTGACTCAGTAATTTCTATCCTCAAGATTAAGAGTTGGAATGATGAAGGTACAAATACCTGGAATTTTCTGTTAGGATCTAATCTTCAAAATATGACAATGGCCTTTTTGTAATCCGCTAGCATGCGTATCAGAAGATTTTCACGATACCCAAAATGGCCATTGCTTTGAAGTATTGGGTCAATAACTGTTTTTAAATCATCAACAAGGCAACGCCTTCTTTTAATTATTAATCATAGATTGTTTGCTAGTTTAATACAGGAAGGATTTTATTTGATACAGTACTGCATACTATCACTACAAATTGTGCTAGAATTTTTAGATTATGCTACAGACGTGAAATCCTGTTGAATGTTGTGAGCCACCTTGAGTGGCAAAATTGACTTGGATGTCTGTTATGTAGTTAAATCCAGGAAACAATTTCCTAGCGCAATTGCCTCTATTATACGAAGAAAGTATTTTTGGTCCGTGCTAACATCTTTTCCTTTGTTATACAATACTAAGCGGCATAGTAATAATAGTTCCGAAGTCTACAATGGGAAGGTTTTCTCAACATTGTAATTTCTTCCCTATCAGACCCAAGTAACAACGTAAATCTACGTGTATAGGCTGCCATCTAAGTGCTGTTACAAGTACTATAATGAAAGTTCATTTAAATGTAGCTGGCAAATGAACCATTGCAGCAATCTGTTTAGTTCCATCTCCAAAAGATGAACTACACTTCTTTTTGTTCCACTGTTAGCCACAGTACCATGGCAACCAACAGCTGACAACGAAGAAAGTTTTACTACAACTTTATCATTTAAATATTTTGTTATGCTAATTTTTGGATGTTCTGCAGTTTCTGACATGCTAGAGGAACATAGACTATATCTTTACCTGTAACAAAGTTTTGTCTTTTCTATCATCAAGGTACAGTCCCAGAAGTGATTACATTGTATCTTCTTGTTTTACATGATTTCGCATTTTAGTACTTTTTCACCAAAATTTTGAGCGGTCTATAACGACAGTGATGTCATCTTCTTGTATTATTTCGACATCTTTTGAAACAACAGAGGTTATGAATGCAGCGCACACATCGGACGCTCCAGTACGATCACATACTAGAACAAGAGACGATACCTGTAGTCGTATTTTGTTCATATGTTTTACAATAGATTTAGAAACTTTGCAAAGTTGCAGTTCTTTTACTGTACTGCAAGAACGAAAAGGCTGATGTAATTCAGGCATTTCATCTTGTCGGCCGACCCTATAACCATATTCCTCTGTGCTAGTTGATCGATTGAAAAGCTTCTTTCCTGGTGTGGATCAAATAGTTTCTTTCTTAAATCTTTCAAGGTTTTCTTTGCAATCTTCGTTGCTATGCCGTTCCTTGTAGGATTTTATTAAATTTCTATACTTACTAGTATGACATGCGAGAATCATGTGCAAAACTCGTTTATGAGTAATAGCGTGAGAGCAGGAACTTATGGCGTAAAACACATATGAAACTTTAGTTCTTTCTAGGAAAATATGCCACAGTCTTTCAGACAAAAAACTTTTTAAAAGAGCAAAATTAAATCTTGTAATAACCACAGTGCAATTAAAATAATAAATCACAAAGGCAACTGAGAAACCGATCGTTTAGCTAAATTGAGGTCAAAAACTAATTCTTCAAACCAGAACCGACTTTAAGAATGTTCACGCTTTCGCTTAGAAAAGAAACAGGAACGAACTTGTGTATCAAAAAACAAAGTCAGAGGTAGACTGATATTATTTCAGAGATAGGCACGGGTAGTTACTCATAAGTGGATTGTTAACGAAGAATGATTGTTAGATTCACTGGTCATCTTCCTGTGAGAAATCTCTTTCATAATATAAAACTGCTTAATAGAGATTTGGGCTGCAGATTATGTGTGGTAGGTACTGATACAGTGTGGGGTGGGTGGAGGCAAGAACCCTCATGGGGAAGCCCATGCATTTAATTTTAAAAAAGAGGGGATACAGTTATGAAAGTGGCCATGATGGAGCAGTTAGATTTCGGCATAATCAGTTGCGTCTGTGAACCTCATGGCGATAAGAAATGCTGTAACGGAGATAACAAGATAAGTCGTTTTTGGGTTCCTGATGTAACATTAGAAGCAATCTCGTCGAGCATTTTTTGACGATGTCTTCCTTAATCCTCGCATTCATTGTCGTCAATCGATGGTTTGTTTGAATTTGTAACCATGCACTTACATTGGATATTTCTTTCTGTTTACAAGGAGCACAACGCCATTATTCAACCTGTTGCTATTGAGGCAAAATCCAGCGAGATTTTTGAATTTTTGAACTGCGTGGGTTTGCCCCTTTTTGTAGACAATTTAAGTTGATCTTGCAGTGACATATAAATAAAAAAAGTCTTAATATTTTCGAGAATTACAAAAGAAAACGGATTTCAAATCGATGACACAAGCTTTTTTCGAACAAGCCGAAAAACTGAAAGCACTAGGAGTTTCGATTAGAAAGACTGTCAAGAAAATTGGGTTACATGAATCTACCTTAAGAGGATGACTTAAGAGGGACAGGAAACCAAGAAACTCGGAAGACATCGAACAACATTTACCGAAGATTAGGAAAAGCATTGATCTTGATAAACGTTGATTTGGGCTCGTTATGATTTTTTCTGCACAAATATGCTACAGAAAGTAACATTTCTAATTTAGCCAAAAAGGATTTTACACGTGCTGAAAAACAGACCTTCGTTGAAAACTTCCCGAAGAACCAGTCCAGCCAGGATTCAACTCAAGCAGTGTTTTGATAACTTGGAGGCAGCACTCAAGAAATATAGGTTTATACCAGGACGAATCTAAAATAGGGATGAAAGCGGTATTCAAACTGTCCCTACTAAGCTTCCCAAATCCGTAGTCCTTCCAGGACAAAAAGAAGTGTCGGAAACTGTGGCCGCCGAGCAGGACCAAAGTGCGAGGTTGGTAAGAAATTCAATCGTCTTCTCATAAAAGATGGTGCAATTGGATGCGCCATGACCGTTACCAACAAGGGCTATATAAACACTCCAACATTTATCGATTGGCTAAAACATTTTAAAAAGCACATCAATCCAAGTGAAAATAACCCAATTTTGTTGACACTTGACAATCACATCTCCCATACTAGTCTTGATGCTATTACGTATACGAAATCCAACCATATTCATTTGCTTACTCTCTCTTTTCACAGCAGCCACAAGACGCAACCGTTAGACAGAGTGTTTTTCAAACCTTTTAAAGCTTACTACGACGCTGTTCTAGACTCATGAAAATATTCGTATCCTTGAGAAATGTCCAGCATCTTATATGTAGCCGACACTGCAAAGATTGCTTTTGAAAAGGCAGCCACCGTTGAAATTGCCGGTAGAGGCTTCAAAGTTGTTAAGATATACCCATTTGACCGCAATGTCTTCACAGATGCCGACCTTTTAAGGGGAAGATGAGATGAGAGAGGAGATCAAAATGACCACAGGCAGATATAATTTCCTGAAGTGAATGAGCCGTCTATTGCGCCCGAAGAAATTTCTTCTTCCAGAAACTTCCCTTCAAACTCACCTGATATCGACATGCCAAATGAAGTCCAATCTACTGCGTTTTGCTTAAGTTGTGCCATTCAACCTCCTACGCCGACCACAACCCCAGCTAGAGAGACTCAACCGAATTAGATATCCGTGACAAATTCTGAAAATATCATTCCGCTTCCAAAGATAAGCATCAAAAGGAACATTTAGGTAATGGAATGAAGTCAGTGTTGCTGACTTTCATTCCTCACAAAAAGTTTAAGGAAAATCAAGCTGGGAAACTAAAACCTTCAAACGAATGGTTGAAAAGGAGGAGGCTGTTAGCTACTACAAACCCCGCAGTCACAAATAAAGGGGAAAAAAGGCAGCTGCTGTTTCTTCAAGTTCATCCGAGTCCTATGGAGCAATTTCACTCTACAACAGTAGCTCAGATTTCGACTTGCTGTTTTATGACTGTGAAGATGATAAAATTTCTAAAGATGAAGTCGAAAACCAAGAATCTTTCACGCTTTACGTCGCTAAAATTACTTTTACCCACAACGACGACTACGATGAAGTATTATTTAAACGAGTTCCTCAATCTAACAAAATTATCAAAACCTATAAAAAAAATTGTGTGCGGTTTCAAGGAATGGTTAGGTTTAAAAACAACTTGACTGACTTTTCTCTCTATTGAAGAGCATAATTGTAACATTTTTTTATTTGCTTTGTGGGTTTTCTTGTGCCTAGTCATGCTCTACCACTTAGTCATGGGAAACTTGTTAGTTAACTCAACGTTACCAGTGTGAAGTCTATTTCTATTATAGAGTTTGTTAATACATTAAGTTTTTTAATAAGGAATATAAAGCTTTTGGGTATTTCTGCTGACAATTTTTTTGAAATATCCCACTTGGGTCAAATCCCTGCACTGCAGGTTTATGTCCCATCACTTGGGGCAGACCTACGCAAAAATTTGTTTTGGTAACATTTAAATTTCTCAACGTCTGTGGATCTGAAACGACTGGTGAGAAACAAAAGTTGTGTACAGTATCCTAAATAAACATTTTGGACAAGAAACGGGTCAAAATTACTTTTAGTGGCTTCAGAGGATGGACAAAACTGAAAAATACGGGTTTTTGCCTCCACTACTCTATTTAATAAAAATAGAAAAGTTCGGCTTGTTCGTCCTGCAGATTGTATTATTAAAAATGTTTGTTGCTTATTTTTAGTATTCACATTCTCGAACTAGTTTATCAACAGTTTAATCAAATTATACAAGCAACACAATTACTTGCTAATGTCGTTAACCTGCATATCTTACAAGCTTGAGTAGACAATATTTGAATTTATGATCTTTTAATCAATCTTCACAACACGTACGGTAAACGTTTAAACACCACATGCTTAACCATCTAGGTATATATCATCACATCCTATTTCTTAATAATTAAAGCTTTTAATAGCAATAATAACTGAGCTTAGTTGAACAAAATTACTCTTTTATCAACTAAACGAAAACGAAAATAGTTAGAACATGCAGAACTAATTCATTTAATAGAATTGGCATTAGCGGGGCTTCTGCTTTTTGATGTTTTGATTCTACAGAATTCATTTATCTTTAAAACGTATTCTGAAGACAAAAGTAACTTCTATCAAGTTGAACTTTTCAAGCAATAAACTTGAAAACCAGTTTAGTGAACTGAAAACTATTGCAATTACAATTTAATTCTGAAAGATAATATTTATGACAACGGTTTCATAGAATCGTTTATCGTGTAATTTATTCATTCTTTTTAGGGATCTAGGTAATCTAAAATTGGAGGTTTAAACTTTTAATTTGTTTGGATAAATTCGATTTGGTTCTAGCTAGTGTACATCTCTTATCGACACTTGAGTTTGTGCAACGATTCCCACGTATAGCACAGAACTAATAAGTAAATTTTCAGTTCTATACTGTCTGAAGAGCAAGATAAAGCAGACATCAAGGTATAAGTACTTATACACTAAAAAAAATAAGTGAACAGAGAGCAAACATTTAACCCTGTTATAGTTCACACTCAGTATTGTTACCGGTTAATGTTACCAATGAATTTAAAGTTTCAAATTATTAGGTAGTCTCATTCAAACAGGACCTCGTTGGACCGCGTTTGCTCGCATATTACAAAGACAGTAGAGGGCGCTATAGAAAGGACAGACTGTGACCGGCGAGGTGTACCGAGACTTTCTGGCTCGCAATATTCCAAATTAGATGGTGGCACGCAACGTCAAGAAGCCCATTCTCGCACATGACAATGCGTGTCCACACATTGCCAATGTGGTGCGTGCGTGGCTTGATCAAAACCAAATCCAAACATGGATCCAGCCACCATATTCGCCAGACTTACAGTCATGTGATTTCAACTGTTTTGGCAATCTGAAGATTGGCCTAAGTGGAACTCGACATGCCAACTTTAATGTCCTCAAAAATAGGATTGATGAGGTTTTGCAAGATGGTTTGGGCGTGACCTATATCAAGGTGTTTCCATGATGCCTGAGAAATGGCAAAGGGTGATCGACAACGATGGACAATATAGTACATAAATCTAAAATATCATGAGTTTATCATTTGTAGTTTTTAAAATATTTAAATAAATGTGTGGTCCTGCTTGAATAGGACTACCTAATAATACTCTTCTAGATGACTATTCATAATTATCTAAGCCATTACTGTGTATCAGCAAATACTTGAAGCTGGATTTTTCCTTCTGAAGACTCACGTCTGTGAGTACAACTGAAAGTTTATAATTAATGTCAGTATTTAAAATGACAAGTATTTATAATTTGAACAAACTCTTTATGAACCAATCATGTCACACGCTAGCAAAAATTTTATTCCGATATAAATAAGTTACTTAAGAAATAATATGGGAGAATAATTTTTATTTTGAATTGCTTCGGGCGACGGCGAATTGGTATTGTATACGAGCACCGCCACGTGCGGACAGGGCAATTTTAGTTTTCAGAAATAGGAATGGTGAATAAGTAGTAAACAAGAGATATAAACAAGTAATAATTAATAAAACGTGAATAAATAAATAATTATTTGGGGCAATATAAATAGAACAGTGCTAAATGAAATTTAACAAGACGGATTCCTGGAGCCGCTATCAACACTGTACAGCAGAGAAAACGATAAGGACATACCGCGGCTAAACAAATAAACAAATATACGAGGAGCCTTCAAAAAGAGGTAAGAACTGGATAAAAATGAATACTGATGATTACTCATCGGAGGACTCCAAAAGAAAGAAGGAAACTAATAATTATGAAGAAATCTTTAAGAAAAGTAGAATGACAACTAGATCACATCTAAAGGAAAGGAAAGAGAAAAAAGAAGATAACATAGACGCTTTAATGGATAGGATAAAGGAATTGGAAATTGACGTAAAGGAAATTAAACGAAATCAGAATGAATATCAGCAGGAATTCAGAGAAATAAAACAGGAAAATAAGGCACTAAAAGAATAAATCAGAGAAATCAAAGAAAAATTGAAAAATATGGAAATAGAAAAATTGGAGAAAATACGATTAAAAACAACATCCTAATATCAGGACTGAAATTTGAAACAGATAATAAAAAATATTGAAAAACTGGAATGGAATGTCTTATGGAAAAAAAAGTATAGGAGCAAAAATACAAGTAAAAAATGCAACGAAAATAGGAGAGACTGTCTATAAAGTCGAATTGAACACCACAAACGAGAAGGAAACGGCAATGAATAACCAGAGCAAATTACCCAGAAAAAATCACAAAAGATAGCAGAAGAGGAAAAAAGGGAAAAAAGTGAGGGTCGGATACTGAAAAATAATAATTGATGATCACGAATATAGATAGGAAAATTAGATTAAACCATTGATAGAGCATAAAGCAAACATCTTAACACACAATGCAAAAAACTAACGAAAGTGAAAAGAGAAGAAATAATGAAGACAACCAAGGCAATAAAAAAAAGACATGAGCGAAATTGGAAATAAAGGGAGCCAAGATAAAAAGAAACAGACGAGAGGGATTAATGGTAAACTTACTGTAAAAAGAAGAGACTACATAGAAAAAAATGAAAAGAAAAGATAAAATGAAACATAATAAAATAATGAAAATAAGTACACTGAATGTAAGGAGTATAAAGGTTAAAGAAGAAGAAATAGTTGAAGAAATGATAAAACAAGAGATCTTGGAGTTACAGAAACTAAACAGAAAATAAAAGGTATAAAACAAATACATAAAGCATTCTGGCTAATGTGGTCAGGGGTAACAGAAAAGGAAAGAGCAAAAGAAGGAGTAGGGTTAATAATAGTACCTAATAAGCTCATAGATGTAGTAAAAGACGACTATGTAAATGAAAGAATTTTAAGTGCAAAAACGAAGTTGAAGGATGAAGAGTTATGGACACTAATAATAACACACGGAAACAATAAAAATGCTAAAAAGGAAGAAAAAGATGAATACTTCATGGAATTACAGCATGAAATAGATTAGGCAAAAACAAACCTTTTGATTTGAGAGACTTTAACGAAAGAGTAAGGAATAATAATAAAGGAATTGAAAACAAATTAGGAAAAGAGGGAAAAGAGTCAAAAAACGATAATGAAGAACGAATTATCGAAATGTGTCTAGAAATCGATGTAATTATAGCTAACACAAGATTTTCTAATAGGCAATTAAAAATTTAAATATATAGAAGACGTCATGGTCCTCAAGGAAAGAGAAATAAGAAGTGACTACTATCTGTTAAGAATGAAATTACGAATTAAAAAACTGAAAAAGCTAGATAAAAGGATACAAATACAAGAAAAAATAAAGAGCTACAAAATCAAAGAAGGAGATACCGAAAGAAAATATCAAAAATTTAAGAAACTGAACACACATTAGGGGTGAAAAATAAATGGAAAAGGTTTAGAAAAATTGTATTAGAAGCGGAACATCTAAAAAAAGCAAATGGAAATATGAAAAAAACACGATGGGGAAATGACAAGATAAAGAACATGAAAGAGAGAAAAAACACGGTCAAAATATCTAAGCACAAAGAAACTTGAAGACTATGACATATACAAACAGAAAAGATAAAAAATAGAGAAACCAGTTAAAGAAGGTAAAAATGAATCATGGAAACAATTTGGAAAAAATAAACAATGACTTTAAAGGAATCCAAAAAGTATTTTATGAAAATTTAAAACAATTAAGAGCAAAGAAAAAATACACAATGCTAAACATAAAAGATAAAGAAAGAAATGTTATTACTAAAGAAGATAAGATCATGGACCAATGGAAACAACACTTTTAAGAAGTGACCAAATCAGAAGAAATATATACAGAAGATGAAGAATTTGTAAATACACAAGAGATCATATTAATAACGAAAGAAGGGATAATAGAAGCAATAGGTAAATTAAAGTTGGGTAAAGCCCCTGGAAGGGACGAATTAATATCATAAATGATAAAATATCTGGAACAACAGGAAACCGAAAAACTCCGACAAATTATGAATATGGCAGTTAGATCTGAAATTATCCCTATGGACTGGAAAACAGGAATAATCCTACCATTTTATAGAAATGGAGGCAAAAGACAATGCAGTAGTTATAGGAGCATAATACTATCTAGCACACGAGGTAAAATATTAACAAGAATAATAGAGAAAAGATTGAGAGACAAATTAGATAGAAAATTAGACAAAACACAATATGGATTTAGAAAGAAAGAAGTACTCAAGGTATAATATTCATAGTAAGACAACTTAGTGAAAAAATTATAGAAAAAAGTAGGAAAGTACATGTATAGAGTTGCAAAAGGCATTTGATAAAATAAAAAGGGAAGATATCTGGAACACCTTGAAACAAAGAGATATAGATAAGGAAACTATAGAAGTAATAAAAGAAATGTACAGAAGTAATATAAATTATATCAAAACTAATAATAAGGAATAAATGGCATTCAATGCTAAAATAGGAGTTAAGCAAGGGCGCATCCTCAGCTCGTAGAAATAGATGGTGCTATAAAGAAAGCGAAAAAAAAAGATGAAAAAATTTAAGGTAGGATTTTGGAAGATGAAGGAGATAAACTTAACAGAACTCATGTATGCGGATGACATAATAATGCTAGCAAATTCAGAAAAAAACTTGCAGTTTATCCTAAATATTCTTAACGAGGAACTGAAAAAGATTAATATGACGATAGATATAATAAAACTAGAAGTATGATAATATTAAAGCAAAGTAAAAAACATAATATACAGTTAAATGAACGAAAAATAGAACAAGTCGATAGCTATAAATATCTGGGAACAATTGTAGAAGAAAATGGAAAAATAGATAAAGAAATAAATGAGAGAATTAGGATGATGATGAAATCAAGCTTTTTAGGAAAACGAGAGATCGAAAAAGAAATAAAAACAGTTAGACCAGTGTTGTTGTATGGCAGTGAATCATGGACAGTAACCGAAAAATACAAATCAAAGATAAACACTGTAGAGATAAAGTTCTCAAGAAAAATACAAGGTAAAAGAAGAAGGGACAAAATACGAAATGAGGTATTTAGACAAAAAAAGGTCAATTAAGATGGTATGGACATGTTATCGTATGAAAAAGGATCAACTGACCAAAAATAATTCATGGAACAAAAGTACAAGGGCGAAAAACCAGGGGAAGACCGAGAAAGATATGGACAGAGGGAATTAGAGAAGAAGTAAAAAGAAGAGGAGTCAAATGAGCAGAAGTAAAAAGAAACGGAAAACAGGAAAAATGGAGAAAAATATGCAGAACGGTGAAATGAATAACTTACTTACACCTAACTGTAAAAAAAGAAGAAAAAGAAATAATATATCGGAAAAGCTTGTTTATCTTATGATGACGTGACAAAAATGTCTACTTGAAAATAATTACCAGTTCAAAATGCATCGTCAGGAATACAATCTCATATCGCTTTTACTGTCTATCAGAAGTGTGTAAATTAAAGTAAAAATGTGTTTAGTTAGAATTTTCCCCAAAAATATAATTTATACGTTCGATAATGTATCAGTCAGAAATTCAGCTAGAATTTTCTTTTTGTACGTGCCTTTGATGTAGCAACGTTTTGTATTCTACCCACCTCGAATGCAGCTAGCAACCGTCAGTTTCAGGTAATCTGTCCATCTCGTAGGTAACATACCCTCTAGTGGTTTTTAATGCACATGGTTCCCAAATTCAATATTGCCTGTTTCCTTCTTTTGATTTATACTTTGTAATAAAATTGAATAATAGTAGAAACAAGGGAATATATTAGTAAATGTTTAGTAGTCGATAAAATTTTCAGTTTCGGTTGGTCGCGTATTTGCAGACACCTATCGACAATTCTATTATTGATTCCAGGTTAATTAAATAACTACCGATGAGAGACTAGAATAATAATTCATCAAGAGCGTTACCTTTCGGATGTAATGGTTTAAATACGTAATATCTCAACATAGTACATGAAATCAAATTAATTAAATAATTTAATTAAGGGAGTGTTCAAGAATAAATATAACTAACACATCATTCGTTTTAGTGATTCTTTGTGTTTGCTTTTCTGTCTGGTTTGAGGATTCATCTCACATATTATGTTTCATTTTTTTAATTTTCCATTAACCTAAAACAAGCTTCTACACAACATAAAATTGTAATTGAAGAAATTAAATTGTAATTGTTTTCAAGGTTCTCTTTTTATACACTTTGCGATCGAGCCACTTATTGCATTAAGCGAAGATGAACATGCTCTTTGTCTCAACACTCCCAACGATACCTGGAAGACTGAAACACGCTAAATGCTTTATTAATTTAGTTGATGCTGAAATCTAATTAGAAATTGCATTATAGTTTGCAGCATGAGTCTAGTGTCTTCTACAGACATCCTTTATGCACGCATTATTGTCTAAACGTCACAATTTTTTATTCAAACAAATTTCTACAATACTAACACATTAAGTTGTCACTGGGAATTTCTTAATGACAGCTTATTTACAAAATCATGCTCGTACCGCAAAAGCTGTTAAATTCGTCTAAACCGCAGAGACAATCTAAACTTACTTTGTGAGAGAAACATAAATGACACCGAACATCCTGACTTCAGAACTTAATACCATAATGCATCGTACTGTTTGTTGGTTATTTGATATCCTTTTACCACATGCTTATGCACATATCTACTTTCTTAAAATAACAATGACAAAAATAACGACAGTAATAAACTTAATTTATTTGGATGTTTTTGTATCACTATAAATAAAGCTCGTCGGTTGCAAAAATTGCAAGGAATTTAAATGTAATGAATACGATACAAACCTTGAATGATCATCGAGGATGACATTGTTGTAAAAACCAGGTCATTCATTCTTATTTAATTACTGACTCATTCAAATAACGTTTGTTAAGTGTCTTATTAGCTGATGCAGTAGTCAGTAACTTTCTACATATAAAGCACAGAAATGTCCGACAACGACGGACGGCTTGAATTTTAAATAATTCAATGAGCACAAATCCGGTTATTGTTCTAATACATAATTTACCTTGCTTTTTAATCATTTATTGTAATGTCTTACTTGTTTTATTTTCCCGTTTCTAGAATTATTCAATTTCCGTAAAATGAAATAATGTTAGTATTTATTCGAGCGTTGGTGGAAGAAACTCTCATGTAACATTAACATTACCTGCATGCAAATCAGAAAACCTCTTTCTGTGAATCATGTAATTGTTTTTAGACCTTACAACCAGATATTCCAGGTTGTTGCAAGGATACAATTTAGCTAATAAATAGAAAGTGACTGCATTGAACACCGAAAGAATAATAAGAGTTAGTTAAAATAGTGACAAATAAGAAAACGTACCGGGTTATCGTCTTTTCCAAATATTTATTAACAGGAACATAAGCTTGAATGCCAGAACAAGAGTAAAGAAAATTTAAAAAAAGTGAAAAACTTTCTGACCATAGTCATATTAACCAATAGTAATAACTAAAGCTTGTAGTATAAGGTATTAACATCGCACCAGGTTCAATTGTCAAATTCACCTTTCTGTGTTTTGCATGTCATATACACAAATGAGAAATTATTATCAGTCTAGGGCACCCAATTGTTTTATTTATTCCGGTCCCGTTTCTAGAAAAAAAAAAGTTTAACTTTCCTTTTACCCCTTGGATTCTAATCCAGCGCAGCTTCTTCAATTGCTTGATCTGGTTTCCGCAGTGTGCCCTATCCACTTCCACTTTCTCTGTTTTATTTGCTTCCCCATTTTTATCTAAAGCTGTTTTTTAATCGTCATAGTCATTTTCCATGTCTCACATCCATAAAGAAGAACAGATTTAACGTTGGTAGAGGGTGATGCTGAATATTTTTGGATGTGACAACACTGTTTAAGCTAGGGCAACGCCGCTTTACTTATACATCACCAGTGCCATGAGTAATTGTCAGTTTAAGTTTCAAGTGCTTAGCTCAACCATGTCCGGAGTAATCTTTAAAAGTATTAGTCGCGTCTGTGTATTTTCTGCTTTA
Source organism: Ignelater luminosus (assembly GCA_011009095.1). Taxonomy (NCBI): domain Eukaryota; kingdom Metazoa; phylum Arthropoda; class Insecta; order Coleoptera; family Elateridae; genus Ignelater; species Ignelater luminosus. The sequence goes on from VTPC01001764.1 coordinate 51,156, forward strand.
ACGATGGAATTGAACCGTGAGCATCTTCGTACTATGATCTTCTACGGCTTCAAAAGTGGTTTAAATCAACAACAATGCTTGGAAAGATTCTCAACAGCATTTCCCGATTCTTCCCCATCACGCTCAACAATTTTTGGTTGGTATGCCGAATTTAAACGTGGTAGAAAATCGTTAAATGATTAAGAGCGCAGGCCATCAACTGCAGTTACTGATGAAAACATCGTCAGGGTGAGGAATCTCGTGAATCAAGACAGACGAATTAGTTATTGTTCGATACAGGCGAGCTTAAATATTGGTTCGGCAACAGTAAATAAAATCTTACACGAACACTTAGGTGTTCGTAAGCCTGTTTCACGTTAGGTCCCCAAAACTTCTGTCTAAAGAGCGAAAAAATGCACGTGCAGAATGGTGCCAAAAATGATTGAAGGTTATTAAAATGGTTCATCCAAGCAAATTTTTAACATTATTACTGGGGATAAATCTTGGATTTACCAATTTGAACTAGAATTAAAGACCCAATCGACAGTTTGGGTGTTTCCGGACGAAAAACCACCACCGAAAATTAACGAGCACGAAGTGTAGGAAAAATGGTCGCTTGTTTTTTCTGCAAGTGGTCATGTGACCACAATCACTTTAGAGGATCAAAAAACCGTTAATAGTGAGTGTTATTACCCCCAAGCTATTTTAAAAAAATAAAGAAATCTGACCAAAAGCCGGTTTGCGAGAAATTTGTTTACACCATGACAATGCCACTTTCCATTCTACTCAAGAGATCAAGACTCAAAAGATCAAGAGTCAAATTAGTCGGACACCTACCGTACAGTCCAGATTTAGTCCCCTGCGACTTTTTCCTTTTCCCAGAGGTAAAAAGAAAATTCGTGGACGCACATTTTCAACTCCAGAAGAAGCAGTAGCAGAATTTGTTAAGGAAATAGAGAAAATTCCGAAAAATGTGTTCCTGTCCTCTTGCCTTCTTCACAAACGCCTTTCACTTTTGATTCCATATCCAGGAAATGGTCACTCAGCAGACAAATGTGATCTGTGAAGTCTAGGTCTTACAACCTGTCCCTTAACCCCTACTGATCCTCTGTCTTGCTGTTCCTTAACGCTGATCTCATCACTTTGTCGAGAACAAGAATGAAAAGTATGCAACCTTGTTTGACTGCAGTGGTTATCTTTGTGGGTTCATATTTTTGCCTGTTATGTAGAAGTTTGCACTGGTAGTCTTTATAGAAACTTTTAACTATGTTTATAATCTTTTGTGGAATCCCATAATCTTGCAGTGTGTCCCAAATATAATTATACTTAACAGAGTCAAAAGCCTTCCCATAATATTTAGATAAAGGATAGCGTACAAGGGACTGCCTCATTCCAGACTCTATTCAATTATTATCCTTAGTGTGTTGATAAGATCTGTGCAACTTCAATTCGGCCTAAAGTCAGCTTGTTCCTTGCGCAATGTTTACTCCACTACTAAAACTACCCGTTCTAACATTATTTTGCAAAATAAATTTAAAGGAAATGATAAAAGAGTGATGCCTCTCCAGTTATTGCAATATGTAAGATCACCTTTTTTTGACAATTTAATCACCAATCCTTCTTTCCACTCTTTCAGTAATTTCTCCTCCTTCTAGACCTTTTGAAATAGAGGTAGTCACACTTTTGCGAAGATTGTCTTTGCTGCTTTTAGAATGTTAGAACAAATGCTATCTACGCCTGGGGCTTACCCATTATATTTTGTTCGCTTTAGCACTGCTTGTATTTCGTTTAATGTCGGAGCCTTCAGTATGATGCTGGGATTTGGGATACCCCGGACAGTTTTGGATGCTCCACCAGCATCTTTGCAGAGGAGTCTAGCAAGGTGTTCTCTCCATCTGTACTACTGGTCCTGCTCCAATGTCATTAGTTTACCGTTAGTATCTCTCACTGGTCTCCTAGCACTAAGCTTCTTTCCCCTTCTTTGCGAGTTCGTCCACCCAGTTTCTTTCGTCTTTTCTTGTTCTCCGTTTCATTGTTTTGCTTTTACTGAGTGTGCTGCTTGGACCTCCGCAGTTTGCTGTCTCGTTCTGCTGCTATTGATTTTCTCTTCCATCTGTTTTTATGCCCATTGAGTTCCCACATTCTGTCTGATATCTACCTTTTTCTTCTACGACTTTTGAAGCCAAGAATGCTTTCACTGGTTTCCTGATAGACGGCCTTAATTTCCTTCCAGCTGTCCTTTAAAGAGTCCGAGATGGCTCCTAGAAGTTCTAAGAGATTTCTTAGTTCAATTTCAAATTTTTCCAGCATTTTTGAGATCTTGAGTTTGTCAATGTCACACTGCTCGATTTCCTACTCAATTTTTTTGTTTGAAACTGCAATCTTCATTTTGATCTTTGCTATGACGAAATGGTAATCACTGCTGGCATCTGATCCCCTTACGTCATTTAGTGATACGCGGAAGCTTCTGAAAACTTCAAAGTGATCAATTTGGTTCCAGATTATGTTATCTGGTGACCTCCACGGGGCCTTATGGCAGTCTTTGTGTGGGAACAACGTTTCCCCAATCACTAGATCATATTTCGCACACAAGTCAATAAACACTTTTTTTACATCTCGCAAAATCGTATTATAACGATCACTGCCAAGGAACGAGCTTTTATTATTACTTCAATTTATCAAAAGTTTTAATTCCTCTTTAAAAATCTGTACACTCGGCTAAAAACTCCTCTTGCAAGGTTTCAAGATTACTCTTGTCCGGTTATTAGTTGGAGTTTGGAGAAATTCAAAAAGCGGTAAATCACAAAATCCTTTTTAAATGTTTAATGTTTGGGGTACCAAGTGACATGAAACTATCAAGAAGAAAATTACCACATGGACCGCTATGGAAAAATAAAAGAAGTTCAGGTTTTAGTTAGGTTGGGAAATTATACAAACAGAATAAGAATAAGGTTTCAGACTTAACCACATTCATGTATTTGTTGCTGTATGCATATAGCAAAGTTACGAATATTTATCCCACCGTTAAATATTTTAGTTTATTATTATCCGCCGTGTTGCACTGAAACTAATTTATGTATTGAAGATCGGTACAAGTGCAAACGACCGATTGTTTACCATCTAGTTCATCGCAGCAAATAAAGCGATCAAGTTCACTAATCCCAGAGCGTTCTCAAGGATAGTTAAGTACCTGATGAGTTCGAGAGATAATAAGGTGTCCTTATCTTGACCGTTCAATTCTATTCTCCTCCCGTATTTGTGGAATCGTATGCTTGCATTGATCGCAGAGCAGTTCCAGAACCAAGTGACCTACAAGAACGCTTTTTCTGCATTTCCATTGGTTGTAGAGAGGTTCCAACAGTGAGGAAAACTGTCTCATCGGCCCTAGTTCGGATTGTATCTTATATAGGGACGGTCGTCCCGCTCAGAACATTCTCCGGTATCTTCTCTAATTATTCCCGTTACCTATGTAAGGCACTTGACCGATTTCGTAGAGCTTGTAACCTAAACCGCTTGCACCCTGTTTGGCTTGCACTTTACTTAGCTTGACTCAAGGTTCCTGGCAAGTTTGTTTCAGTCAATCAACCCCTGGATAAGCCCCTAAGCAAGTTTTCATCCAAGCACCGTCACTGACACCGACAGCAAGAGAATAGGTCCTGCATAATCTACCCCTGCATTCAAAAATGGCTTAACGGGAGTAATTTTGTAATTTAGAAGATTGCCCATTAGCTGTTGCCTATTAGAGGTTCTCTGTCTGCAACATGCTACGCATTTATGAATAACTTCTCGAACGGAAGTTATGGTCTTTAGTGGCCAATACGCGTTGCAAATGCTATTTAGCACGGCTTGATTACCTGCATGTAATAGTCTTTCATGTTCCTTTACTATTATAAGATCTGTGAGGTGATGATTGGGTAGAAATTTGAGAAGTTTAGTAAAGTAAAACGACCCTCCTACGTGTAAAATCTCGTCAAAATCTAAAAATGGGTTCAAAAATAAAATTGAATTTTTTTCTGGCAGACTTTTAATATCTTCTAAAGAATGAATTTCTTCTAGAAAAATTTTCTTTTGCACGAGTTTTACTAAAAATGTTAAACTGTTTTGTAATTCAATGGTTGTTAATTCATCGTGTGAATGGTAGTGCTCTGGGGATTTGCAGTTCACAGTGAAACGTAAACAATATGCAACAACGCGACTTAATTTTTTAAATGAAGAGAATTTATGAACTAAGCTTATATCTACTATAGTAGTAAGAATTGTGTTAGCCTGATTTTATCTTTCTGGAATGTTTGAATCAAGTGAGGTCATTGAAATATTGGGTAAATTTGTTTTAGCATTTAGTAAAAACTCGAGAGGGTTGGCTATGAATTAAAATGTCAAAGTCAAAATCAAATTAATGCTCAACAAAAAAAACTTTCTGTGCGATAATAACAGATAAACAACACACCAGTGATAGTGTTAAAAACAGGCCTCATCAGGACTAAGGCAGTGCACACAGAAAATATCCTTTAACGTTTATCTATTTTAGAGCAATTCAAATCAAATACCCACCAACTGTCAAAAGCTCAGTGCGCAATACAGATCAGACAAAAATACCAGCAAAAGCAACGAAAATTGAAGACATAAATGAGAAAGAGTTGGACGACTACCTCGACAAAGCCCAAAAATACGCCGCAACTAAATATGGCTTCTTCTTTCCATCAAAATAAAATGATACAAAACCCGAAATGTCAAACCTCCCGAAAAATGATAATGACGATGTCCCAAAACCACGTATCCTTCCACCTGTCAAAAAATCAAAAATGAACAACCCTTTTAAATGATTTTACAAAATAAAAAATAAACCTTTCAAAGGCCAAAAATATTCCTGAAGGAATAAGTATTCAACTTATAAGCATAGAAGGTTATCGTAACATAATGCGCTTCTTAGACGAGAGCTCGGTATCCTTTTAGACGTATCAGCTAAACGAAGAAAAACTATTAAGAGTGACATTTCGGAGGGCATTTCAACTAACGATGTCGCTATAGACCTTAAATCCAAAGGTTTTGCAGTAACCGCTGTTACTCGTCTTTACGTACAAAGAGAACGCCGCCCAATCCCACTAGTATTTGTCACATTTGACCGCACCGAAAATGCTAAAGATATCTGGAACATTCGCTCGGCCCGAGCCCTGCCAATACGCACCAAAACGCCACGAAAGAAGAAAGACGTAATCAGCCAGTGTCACAGGTGCCAGGGCTTCAACTACAGCCAACGAAGCTGCGATTCGGCATTTCGTTGCGTCAAATGCGCCGCCAACCACCACACGGCGTCATGCCCTAAACCAAAGGACCAGCCGACATCATGTGTAAACTGCAGTGGTAATCACCCAGTTAGTTACCGAGGATGTCCCAGCTTTCCTAAGAAGCAACAAGTCCAACCTCCAACACCCAATGCAACTCCACGACCTGTTACAAGATCCACCGTCTCGCCGTCACTAGCTCTGCCAGTCTAACATCTTCCCTCGTCCTCTACTTCCAAATCTGAAAACCCCTCATCAACGAAGTTACGCTGCTGTAGTCAATACCCCAGCTGCAGTAATGCATACGGCAACACGCCCAGAGATACCAACAAACAGCCCCACCCTTTCATCTCTACTTCTGGGGAATGCAGTATATACCAGCCACCCCAACTTATTAAAAAAAACTGCTACATATTACTTTAGACGCTATCAACAACAAGGACATTTTAGTAGCTTTTCTATAGCTGTTGCCAGAAATCCTAGCACTACTCTAAAAATAATGACAATACAACAAAGAAAACCTACTCTCTGCAAACCGCCCAAAATCAAAAATCCAAGCTCCTACAACTGGAAAACCTTCTTTAAACCTATCAAAACCCCCCGACGTTAACAAATCCACAAAAAACAATTTTGACAACTATTACCAAAACAT
>VTPC01001765.1:0-13802 GCA_011009095.1 Ignelater luminosus
CGACTTTGATAATTTAAAATGCTGTCTCCATTTCATTAACTGTACATCACCGACAAACTCATCCAAAGAATTTGCTCCATCACGACGATCTGAAAAACGCAGTCAAGAGTGTACCATGAAGAGTGAGGTACGCTGCACCTACTTGTGGAATAGTGGTACAAGGAACTATTAGTAAGAAGGACGATCCTGTTTACTACGCATCCAAGGTACGCTCAACCAAGACAGAAATAATTGAAACTGAAGTACGGCCATTTCTTCAATCGGTTTTTGGTAGATTATTTCAACAGGAGGAATCCTGATCTCATACACCTCACCCTGTGCAGGACATCTTTAAAATCTAAGCATCTGCTATGGCCGCGCGATCTGTAGATTTATTCCCAACAGAACCCTTGTAAAATATTATTGGGTGTCGCATGCTATGCTATCCTCTAATTAATTGTGAATACGGTAAAACAAGTATTGTTTGAGATCACTTTTATTCGCCTTTACATATCTTACTTTTACAGGGTGTTTATTTTTTATGACGCTAATGGAAAATAGAACCATTAAGTTCGCTGTAATGAGAAGTGTTGCCAAACTGGTTCAAATTGAAGATTCTTAAGAAACTGGAATTACTAAAATCAATCGGGTATTCTATAAGTTGTACTTGATAATAGAAAAACAAGAAGTTTGTGGACTTTTTCAAATCTGATATGCGTGTTATGTAGTTAATAGATCAAATACCTTCTTATTTGACACCCATCTTTACATTTCTCTATAGTTATAAAGGAATTGAAAAAGGGCCTCAACGGCCCGAGATGTTTGTTGTTTAATATAAAACATCTGGGAATGCAAAGAAGAATTTCGAACCCTTTCGGCGGCCATTTTGACTATGTTCCCAAGATGATATCAAAAAACTAAAAGTATACGTGTGTCTTATTTTTTTGATGTAGAATACGATTCTAAAGTAAAAACAAACTTTTTAAAAATTTTTCAAATTTTTGGCCATGTCCTCGAAGAGATATCAAAAAACGAAGATACCACGTGATCTTTAGTTATTGATGTAGAATCCAAATCTGAAGTCAAAATTCCAAAATTTAAAAAACAATTCGGAGAGACAGACAGACTTCGCAAAATCAGTAACGACTCCAAAGGAGTTCATATTACAACTTACAAGAAACTAATGGTCTTTTTCTGTGAGAACTTCAATCCTAGGGATTTATAGGAAAACATGAGTTTTATTATATGCTTAATATAATTATAATTAAATACCTACATAAGATACGAGATACAAACAACTCGATAAAGAGTAACCTTAAAGGTCTTCCTATTTAATTTTTTTGATAACAAACAGCATCCGGCATTTGCAGTTACGAGTAATAGATAAAACTTTAAAACTTACCAAAATAACAAGTAATTGAGATCTATAGGATTATTATTTTTTAAGTTCATGACGAATTCTCTTTAAAAATTGGAAGTTATACTTAACATAATCAGATAGATTAGTAAATATAAAAATATGAAATTAAACGCTGTTTAGTTTTTGGTTTACATAAATTCATTTTTTCACGTACAAATCTCTAAGGCCTGTTCCATATTAACAAACAAGGTTATCGTAATAAATTACACAACTTTTTAAATTTCTTATCATTAATTTATAATGATGTAAACACTTTAATTTAACCCAGAGGTATTGATCACTTTTGTGGCCAATTTACTTGTCCTCCGACATCGTTCGACATACCATATCATATCACATCAAATCATTTCAATATGTTTCACTATAAATTTTCTTTGTGCTTTTTAATACTCCTATCAGTAGCAATTTCCTTGGGTGTACCAGTGAGTTCTAGTGGGTATGACACCGTACCAGTGGTAAGATATATATTTTGATTCTTTTTTCCTTTAAGTACATCTAAATCTTACGTGATTCCAGATAACAATAAGAAATAGCAAAGAAATGCCTGGTAGCATGAAGACAGAAGCAAAAGAGGTTTTGACAAGAGCTTTCCAAGATGGTTATGAAGATCCATTAGAATATCTTGGAAAACATTTTCAAGAAAATTATCCTAAATATGACTGGCACGTTGTTGATTTTAATGGATATTACGTACACAGTATCAAATCAATTTCATTTAACGTTGGCGATGAAAAATATTACTTACTCTTCTCAACTTCAAAATAAAATTGCCTTTTCTTTTTATATTTGAAATTAAAATATAAAATTTTATTCTTACGACTTATAATATTTACTGCTTGGTTAAATATAATTTTTCTTTACTTACATTATTTGGTTTTTTTGGCTTGAACCCTACATTGAACACTGGGATTTTCTTATTTTTAATCTTTTTATTGAGGTTTATCAATCAAACATAACTTATTAAGGTTGTTATTATTACTTTTATGAGTTGTATTATTTTATGACAAGCAATTACAGTGCTGCCAACTAATAAATCTTCCAAATTATTGTGAATTATATAAATTCACACAAAAGGTTTTTCTTGATTTGATATAAAATAATAGAATATTTTTGAGCATGTTGCGATGCGTTTTTTGTAAGTTTTACGCTTACGATAGAAGTGATTAACCTTGTTACGGCGCTTGTAATTAATTTTTCAGTAAATTAGCACTGACTCCGTGGCGCAACGGTAGCGCGTCTGACTCCAGATCAGAAGGTTGCGTGTTCAAATCACGTCGGGGTCAAACATTTTTTAAATTAGAATTCTGTTCGAAATTCTAAGTGACGACCTTATAATAAAAGCTAATCAAACACAGAGATATTTAAGTAGCTTTTTTATTAACCTTTTTTGGCTCGTTATCACATTTATTCTATATAGATAATTAGATTTTTAATGAGATATTTATGAATAATAACATAGAATTACGCAAAAACATCTTTTGTTGTTCTAAGATCTTTTCCACAACAGGAACATAACTTGATAACATGTAGCATACCAACGTTACATTGTTTATGATTATGATTTAAGAAATTCAGCGGTAGATAAGTATATTGAGATTCTAACTTTAATAAATAATAATTAATAAGGAAAATAACTAGTTGGCAGATAGAAGCACTTTCTTAAAGAATAAAAATTCTATAGGTAAGTCGTTACTTTATGCTAAGATTGTACAAGAATTGTAGATGCAGAAAAAAATTAGTCGTGACCCCGACGTGATTTGAACACGCAACCTTCTGATCTGGAGTCAGACGCGCTACCGTTGCGCCACGGAGTCGATGATTATTGCATTCGACGCCAATTTAACAGCACAGTATACGTATACAGTGTGTCCACCGATAGGTAAGACATACAATACTACTCTGATTAATTAACAAAATCAACCATAGCAAATTAACGTACGTGTTTTCACAATTTTCACGATAAGAAACACAACAATCTAAAAATAAAAACGACCAACCTTCATTTGTTTTTTAAATAACCTTTAGAAACGGAAATTTTTGGTTTTTGCTTTTTTGCCATAATAAATAACAAATCTCTAGTTTCTAATGTCTTTGATCTAATATCCAAATCTCTAAGCCACCATACCCCATCAGGTTCATTTTCTCCTATCGATGTTAGTTAGGTTCTGTCATGATTAAACAGCAGATTTTATATTAATTTCAACAATGCACCATATCATGCATCTTAGTAATGTACAACGCTAATACTAAACCAAAATATTCGAAAGTATATGAACTGTTTAGTGTGCTCCGAAGACCACATCACACCTGTACTACCTCAAGCAGTGTGTGTTACAGCTTGGACTTTTATGGTTGGTAGCCAAACGATTAACCAAAAGCCAATAGAGGTAAGACAATGAACATTTCGTAAAACTTACAACAGATGATTTACAAAACATCATCTATTGAGTATCCACACATAGCCGCGTTGCAGCAAGTGTGGATGCTTTTTGCAAGCATAGTTTGTGTTGTATTTAATGTAAGTAGGTAAGTCTAACTTTGCTGACTTTCGCTAAAAGAAGATTAAAAATATAAATAATGAAAATCTACGCTGAGATATATTGACAGGACATTCATTAATCATTATACTTACCTTCTTAATACACTATTCAAAATTTTGTTTTTCATTAGCAGATATAATTTTAATAGTATGATCAAAGGTACTTCTTATGGTATCTTGCTGAAATCTACATAAAATTCTCAATCAATCTACGTGAAAATATAATTTGACGTCCATAAAAAGATGGTGATGGTCCTAGTAATTCAGATCAGAGACTGCAGATAAAAATGCAAAGTGTCCAAAATTTTTGTTTTTTCAGATTGTTTTCAAAATAAATGAATATACAACTTTTTGCAAGTCTAACCGACTTGGTATCTCTTAAACGCAATTGCATATAGCGTAATAAGATTGGTCGATCTGACTTGATAATTTTGAATTTACATTTGAACTTTATTATGTCTGCTTGGTTAATCGCGTGATTAGCTCAAGCATTGAATTAAATATGCTTTATGCAATTGGGCCTGTTTATGTCCTTTCCAAGATCCCAATGGTGAACTTCGAATTTGAATAACCCTGATAACAACAGCATATAAAAAAATGACCCCGACGTGATTTGAACACGCAACCTTCTGATCTGGAGTCAGACGCGCTACCGTTGCGCCACGGAATCGTTGGTAATTGCAAGTAAGTGTCATCAAATGTCGTCATTGCATGTGTAATTACTGCATTCGATGTCAATTTTACAGCACAGTTTGTATTTAACAGCAAACATCCGATAGAAAGAGACACTCGTATTGCAACACTCCTTTTACTATGCAAGAGTACAAAATTTCGCCTCTTGAACAGTGCATTTTTAGTTGTACATAAACGTAAGAGATCCTGCAGTGACAAATATACACTGTTTCAGTTAGGACGGGCCATAGGATTTTATGTATTAAAATTTTTGCCCCCTCTTAACTTTTGGTTTTCGAGAAATATTAACTTAAATTCTTTTTTGCAATAAACTTTCATCTTCAAAAAACTTATAGCAAAAATGAAAGAAGCCATTATAGTTGAACAAACTGGTTCAACGTTTTTTAAGACTAAGAGTGACCTTGGTCTCAAATGAAAATAATCATGTAATTTATACAATACATACTTAAATGATGGATCTTTTCACTTTTCCTCTAACTTTTAAGTATTAATGTCTGAAAACAACGTGAATAATTACAGGGGTTATTTAGGGCAATGTTGCATATTTTAATGTTTATTAGCAATCTCAAAATAAAAGTGACCAACCTGCATTCGTTTTTTAAATGACATCGAGAAACGGGAATTTTTGGTTTCTGCTTTTTGGTCACAACTTTCTTCTTACTAACAATTTTTAAACTCTGTAAAACCTTTCTGGGACACTTTTTTTGGTTCTAATGTCTGTGATTTAATATTCAGATCTTTATGCAATGTTTCGATTTTTTATCTTCAGGATCATTTTCTCATGTGAGTGTTAACTGGATTTTGTCATGATTCAGCAGAGATTTTTATATCAATTTTAATAATGTATCATCCCTTAAGGATTGGGGTAACCATAATACTTAAACAAAAGTTTTGAAAGTGTGCCATGAATGAGTGTTTAATTTCCTCATTGTTAACTTACACTAACTAGCAAATAGATTTGTTCAGTTGCCGCTTGATCATTGTAGTTATTGGCTAAATTTCCACAAACCTTAGTAGTTATTTTGAACTAATTTAATGTGCTCTGAAGACCACATCTCACCGTTACTACTAAAAACAGTATGGGTTACGGAAAAGACTTTTATGGTTTGTAGCAAAATAATAGTGCAAAAGTCAAAAGATGTAAGACAATGAACTTTTCATAAAACTTACAACAAAGTATCTGCAAAGCATCAGCAATATATCGAGTACCCACACATACTCGCAGCAAGTGTAGATGCTTTTCGTAAGCATAACATTTGTATTGTAGTAAATGAAAGTAGAGAGGTAAACGTAACTTTGATAAGTTTCGCTAAAGAGAAATTAAAGGACAAGATATAAATTGAAGATTAAGTTATGTATGAACACTTCTGCCAATAATTGGAAACTCTCTGTCAGTAGAACTAAATAATAAGAATCTACGCTGAGCTTCGACGCCATGGGTCATTGCGAAAATCTATACAAAACATCATACTGTTATAATCTTGTAGGTAGGCTTGTTGCTTTGATAATTTTTTTACGTACTACATACTTTAGAAGCTCTTGTTAACAGTGTTCTATAAAAAGGGCCTTGAAAGACAATTTTAAGAATTCTTAGCAATAAGAAAGTTATAACAAAAATCCTAAATTTTTCTGTTTGAGGCTCTTTTGAAAACAAAATGAAGGTAGTCCAAATTTTCTTTACATTACCTAAGTATTATCGAACAGAATGCACAGCTTTGTCAAAATCTAATCGACCTTATAACTCTTAGGCTCTGTTACATAAAGCATATTTAATCCAATTAATGTTTAAGTTAATTCCATGATTAGCCAATTTTGAATTTACATTTGGTTTATTATGTTTGATTGGTTAACCGCGTGACTAACTTAAGCATTGAATTAAATACGCTTTTGCAACTGATACTTATAATATCTGAGACCCAAAATGGTGAAGCTCGAATTTGAATAACGCTGTATAGTTTGCTTATTAATATAAATTATTATGAAATAAAGTTACTGTGAGTGCATCTTCACAAGTTTATCAAGATAATAACAGCATTAAAAAAAGATTGACCCCGACGTGATTTGAACACGCAACCTTCTGATCTGGAGTCAGACGCGCTACCGTTGCGCCACGGAGTCGTTAAAAATTGCAAGCAAGTATCATCAAATGTCGTCATTGCCTGTTTTTAGTGAATTTTAGCCTATGGTGTAATACATCAATAAATTGCTTTTTGCAAATAAAACTTATCTTTCTGACACATTTCTATTTAAAATTTTGTTTGGTCGTCTGATGTGTTTAATTTCGTGTCTTCTTTTCACTTTTTCGAAAAAATATAATTTTAGGTTATACCATTTTGGAAATTTAAGTGCATTTTAACTTTCCCATACCGCTCGTTCACCTTGTTCTTTGAATTTGAGAATCGACAGTGAACAAATCATCCCTACGAAATGTTTTCCGAGATAACGCAGTTAACAGTACTTAAAACAAATTAATTGGTCCTTGAATTTATATAAATAGCTATAGAATTCTTGTTACAGAGAAGATGAGAGCTTCTTTGTGTTATATTGGTTAAATCATTATTTGTTAGTAAGATGCAGTTTTCTTTGAAGATGGACTCAAGACACAAACAGTAAGTTTCCATCGCAATGTTAAAGTGCTCTGCAGCTTTCTCAAATGAGCTGCCATGAGCGTAATGTTAAATTGCAGAATTCTTTGATTTCAGCAAAAAAAGTAGGAATTTAGACTGAGAAAGAGATTCTATTTAGATATGATCTCTTGCATATAATCAAAAAACAGTTGAATTGTAGTTGACTGTGATTGAACTTGCTTGGTTGACAACATTGATTTTCATATTTATGGATGGCATAACATTAACCTTAAAAATAGAAATAATTGATGAAGTCATATTTCCTAGAAAAATTAAAGTATGTTAAAACTGGTAATTTTTCGAAAATCTTAATTTTAAAAAGCAATACACATAAAAATAAAATTTGAAAAAGTATAACTTAGCGACAAAAATCATTTAATTCATATTTAAAATCAATTGTTGCCAGCCAAGAACGTTTAATTACAGCCTACTCTAATTCGATTACATGGTATTTTTTTTCTACTTCTACTTTTAATAACAAGACAATAAAAACGCATCTATTTATTAATACCTTCAGCTTATAATATTCTTAATTTATAAAGTTACAGTATATAAACTACCTATTTCTTTGTAGCAAACAACAGATAGGTTTTGTCGTAATCAACTTCAAATAAAATTGATAAGTTGCTTTGTATATAGCGTGTATTAAAATCAACTGCATGCCATAAATAGTCAGGATAGTTTTCTTGAAAATACTGTACTAAACGCTTGCAGGCATCTTCAGAGTTTTCCATTATAGCCTCCTTTAAAACCTTTACTGCTTCGAGTTGTATAATACCAAATACTTCGTGGCTTTCTTTTATTGTTATCTAAAGTTAAAAAGATGAATTTACAAACTTTATTAGCAATAAAAATAAACAGTGCTTACGGTTGGTTCATAATTGTACTCAAACCAATCAGAAAAATCACAAAAAACAACTGGAAATAACAGAAAACAGATCAAGAAATAGAAATGAAATCTATAGAAATGCATAGTTAGACGAATTTATTATTATAAACACTTAATTAAAATAAATTGACCTGACATGCAAACAAACACGATTAAAATTATCATAACCTTTGCCGAATTATTGATGTTGCTTTGAATGATGAAATTATTTCCTTCGTAGTTACTTTAAAAATATTTAAACAGTGGCGTAACAATGGTTTCAGCAACATCCCTATTTAGGTTAGTTAATTACCCTGTACCAGCTGTACATACAATGTGTACATAAAGTAAGGATTATATTCATATTCTTCTTACTATCGCTGTTTGGAAGAAAAGCTCGGACACGTCAATTTTATTTTTTTCCTCCGGATTTTATGGACGTTAATTTTAATTTTTTTAGTTTATACTCTGGGACATATGACGTTATCGACTTTTTTAATGGAACCCCCTTATTTTTTAGCAAGAAATAAAAACTAGATTTTGTTTCTGAGTTCAGCAATACCCCACATGTGGTATTTAAAATTAGTAGTTTTAAAGGTATGGAGGATTTGACGAAAATAATTAAACTTAAAATTTTAATGTTTTAATGTCTGGCATCAACAAGATGGTGCACCGCCACATCATTCACTTCGTGTTAGAGAATACCTAGATGAAATCTTTCCTAATAGATGGATAGGAAGGAGATATTTAAAATCAAGTGTGTATCACTCAAAACCTCAAGGTTGTGATTTTAAATACAGGAATACCCCGAAGTTACGCGATAGGTGGGACCGAGCGATAACCATGTAAGCTGAATTCGCGTAAGTTGGGGTACAATTTTGCATATAAATACATACAAATTATGTTTAATTGGGACCGGAGACTGAAGAAAACAATAATTTAGAAGAAACATGTGTAATAAAATCTTAGATAATACAACAAATTATATTATTATGTATTGAAAAAACTTAAACCGAAGTTATTTTGACGTAGAAGGCTTCATAAAATCTAACAAAGTTGTCTGACGGATCAAAGATTTCTTCGTTGGAGTCTATGTTTTCCAAAATTTGTAACCCTTTTTCAATTAAACTGAGGCTTTCTGTCAACAAAAGACGAATCGACGAGAAGATTTAAAAATCGCGTAAATTCGGATTCGCGTAAGACGGGGTAGCGTAAGTTGGGATATTACTGTACCCCCAAAGAAAGAAATCAAGTGGGATGAAATCAGGAGATCTAGTCAGCCATTCCATTGGACCACGTCATCGTTTAAGAATTGGCCGAGGATTATTATGACAGGCAATAAAATTTATTTTGTAACGAAATGACAGAAAATTCTAACTATGCTGGAATTGGCGAAAAATATTTTTTTAGGGACGAATGCACGTTTTTCGTAAATGGAATGCTTAATAAGCATAATTGCTGTTATTGGTCAGATGATAATCCACAAATTTCTCGGGAAGAACATTCATGGAGATACAGTTATCGCCCCTCTCTTTATTCAACAAAATTTGAATGTAGAAATCTATTTAAAGTTATTGCAAAATACGGCCAAACGTCTTATCGTTCAGAAGGTGGAAAATCGGCAAAATGTGGATGGAAACATGAATTTGCATGCAGACTTAATTTATTTCAACAGGTCGGGACACTACCTCGCCAAGTAGTACCCGTTCGACAGTTTCTACACGACAGATCTCTTCGCCAATAGATTGGTAGATAAGGTCCAATAGAATGTCCAGCAAGATCGTCAGATTTGACGCCTCTGGATTTTTTCCTTGGTGGTTTATAAAACCCCACCGGAAACACCTGCGGACCTGCGTAACCGTATTAGAGAATGTCGTTCAATTCCGAGAGCTACGTTCAAAAAAGTGAAAGCAAAGTTTCAAAATTGGTTATATGTACTACTATTTAAAAAAGAACGGTGGCCATTTTAGACAGTTTTTAAATAAAACGTTTTATTTTACATATAAAAGTAGCAATAAATCCATAGCAATTGTTTAGCATTGGCACTGAGGTAAGATTAAAGATATACTTTTCTTATAGAGTGACCTCATGCTATGGATTTTAAAACTCAGTCTGTACGTGTTTGGTTTTCACAGCTCTTTGAAACCAAAATGGCAGAGGAGGGCAATGGTGCTCATCGTGTAAGTCACATTGCTACAAGAATATTTTATTCATTCTTTTACAATCCTCTTGGTCTCTTTGCTGTTAAAGTAAACACGTGTATTTTGTCAGGTATTTATAGGTCTATCTTTTCGTTATACTCTTATAGATACCTAAGAAGAGAAACAGATCAACAAATAAAGCTTCATGGTCTACACAAACAATGGAAGCAGCGCTAAAGGCAATAACATCAGGAGAGTCAATACGAAAGCCTCCAGCTCGCTTTGACACACCCTTTAGTACGCTACAAAATCGAGTAAAGCCAGGCAAGTGTTATAGTCTTTATTTGGTAGGAAATGTGTCTTCGGTGAAGATGAAGAAAAGAAAATTGAAGAACATGTCCTGTTGATGTCCAAATTGTATTTTGGGTTGACTCTTATCAAGCTGAAACGCTTGACCTTTGATCTTGCGGAAACAAATAACATAAAGAACAATTTCTGTAGAAAAACCAAGCTAGCTGGAAAAGATTGGCTGTGTGGTTTTCTCAAGTGACATCCTAAGATCAGCTTGAGAAAACCTGAGGCCGCAAGTGTAAATAGAATGAAGGCTTTTAACAAAGAGGAAATCCGGCATTTCTGTTTAAACTTGGAACAGGTTGTACTATCAAAATATAAAATATCGGCAACCAAGTTACATAATGTCGACGAAACGGGAATAACGACGGTGCAAACCCCTTTCCGGAACTCGGTCCAAAAACAGACAAGCAACTCGAAGCCTTGACTAGTTGGGAACGGGGGAAAATGTCACTGTTTGCTGCACTAGAAGTGCAGCAGGACATTATGTTTCTCCAATGTTCATCTTCCTCGAGAAAAGATAGACTACGTGGAGCAATATATCGCTGCTCCGAAAATGGACGAATGACCACCTAGTTGTTTATAGAGTGGCTAAGACATCTTTCCACTCATGCGAACGTATCTATGAAGAACCCCGTGCTACTTGTGATGGACAGTCACTCCAGTCACACTTCTCTCCGGTTGCAACATCTGGACTTGACATTATATAGGTCTTTGAAAACTGCATTCAACCAGGAGTGCAATGTTTTCATAAAGACCAAGGTTTGCTAAAAGATCACACCATACGACCCTGCTGGGTTGTTTAATAAAGCATATGGCAAAGTTCCAAATCTAGAGAAAGCAACAAAAGGCTTTGCGAGGAGCGGTATCCAGCCGCTGAATCTAGAAGTATTTGGTGAAGAGGACTTACTGCCTGCAAGAAATCTTAAACTAACACTTATTGCTGATAAGGAGCCTGCTATGCAGATATCAGTGACTAGTGATGACGAAGATACAGCAACCTCAAGTTTTGCATCTCCCTCAGTATCAAATTCCACGTCTGCAAATTTATCAAGTCCAATCCCTGCTACTTCAGACACCAATCCATCCAGGCATCCTACTACTAATATCGGTATCTTAAACTCTACAATTCTTTCGGTTCGTTACGGAATGTGACTTCCAGAAAACGTACTACAGTTTCTGCAACAGACATTTCATCAATACCGAAGCCCTCAAATGTAACAGATAAGAGACCGTTAACTAAAAGACGTAAGACCACAAAGCAAAGGTCAGAAATATTAACAGCTACTCCAATTAAGGAGAGACTTAAAAAAGCAGAACGTCGTCGGTCTCTCAAGTTATGAAACACGCCAAAAACTTCAAGAAAACCTTCCAAAATGAAGTCGGCTAAAAACGCTTTATTTGATAGCTCATCTAGTGATGGCGAAGATAATGACGTTTGTGATGACGAATCGGATAATGACTTTTTCCTCTGCAGCGGTGAAACAAACCCCACTAAACAAGTATGTTCTCTATGCAATGATTTCGGCAAGGACAATGAATTATTTATGGTTTAGATGTGTCTTGTATTCAGGATGGACACATGCAGAAGCAGATTGTAGTAAACAGGACACCCCTAACAATTATAAGTGTGATTTTTGTTTCCTGATTATAAAATGTAAATCAGAAAATTTTGTATTAGTATCACTCTTACAAAAATGCATAATTGCAATTTATTTTCAAACTATTAAAAGCATACCAAATCATTGAAAATAAAGTAATTTTAGCTAATATAGATTTAACAACTTAGCCAATGCAATATGGTAGAAAATATAACCTAAAATTCCTTTTTCACTTAACCTCCACTAGCTTTTAAGCTGTGAATAATACACAGTGATATCTGTAAGAGTTTTATGGTTTGCTCTACCGTTTTATAATTTGAAGCGGATATTAGATACTAAGCTGTTGAGCAACGTCATAGTCGACTATGATTCTCACTAAAAAGTTTACCAATTCCTAGAGAATGTAGGTATTGATTACAAAAGAAATAAAAATGAAATTAATCTTAATTGAAGTAATTGATAGTATTTTAATCATATAGTAGCACTGCAACACAAATTGCAAAGGTCATGCACCGTTACTAAATTGGAATGCAGAAACAATTAACGTGTTAATTTGCATATTGGAAAAAGAATAATAAATAATGGAAAATACGTATAAGAAAAAAATGCACAACTCACAAGCACTTTCTTGTTAGTATATGTAATATTGGGAATATTTCTGAAACTGAATTAAATAAAATTCCATGGATTTTCATTCATCGATTAATGACATCAAATGTTAATTTTTTAAAGGTAAGCGTACGTTGGAATTCACAAACTTCATTATATTTAAACTTGAATTTATTTATTGATAGTAATAAATAACCTACGTTTAACACTAGTTTTATTTATCTCATATGTCTCTTTTGCATTCTCACTCCTTTACTTTTACGAATACCAACTAACATTGCAAACGAATATCTCTCAAACAATAAGAAGAATAAGAATAATAACATAGTTACAATTATAATAAATTAATTCGTTTCTGTTAACCAAACAATACAGAATTTAAAAAAGACGTAAATCTTAATAACCCATGCCCGTAGATACTGCATCTAATTTATGTTAGTTAAGACGATTCAAAGTTATGCAATAAAATGAGCAATCAATTGGTTTTTTTGTATGATGTAAATGCTTTTTTAAGATATAATATTTTGAAAAACCGTAAATTTATGTAAGTGTTTTATTTTAATCTTTATCACTGCAAGAAGAGCTTAAGATGGTTTTATATTCATAGAAGACTTGATGCAGATATTTTCGGGCTACTCGTTAATTTCCATTGCAAAAAACCAAGCTTACTAGATGACGCTGATACACTAAAAAAAAGTGGTTTTATACAACGGTATTTTTAACATCAGTTTCATATTGGTTTCTAAATTTCCAATATAGGCAAAAAAGTTTATAGAACTACATGTACGTCATGAACGAAAATGCACCATGTATGACGCTATTAAAATCACAGTGGCGTAACATGGCAGTTCTACAAAGTTAGTTAGTTACTATAAGTTGTTAGCTATCGATCATTACTCCCCTGTATAAGTGAACTTGGTCCGGTCCGACCATGGCGTCGCTTATGACGTTCATATGTAATTTCAAGACCGCGC
>VTPC01001765.1:19038-49629 GCA_011009095.1 Ignelater luminosus
AGTTTATCTGGTTTCTACAATGCCATAAATAACCAGTAGGAACTTTTACTTTTTAATCTGCAAACGGAAAAATATTAAAATTTTACTGTTAGTGATTTTTTTCTGTAAACTTCCGAAAAACCAAAAACTTCAATAAGCATTATGCTACATAAATAAACATTGGTTGAATTTATTAAATTGAATTACCTACAGAGATGATAGCTAGTAGTACCTTCCATACCATTGCCATTTAAAATGTTTCCTATTCATGTGACTAAATAATAATAAGGGATTAAAATGTTGCTTGTGAGACTGGAGTCTAATTGTTCGTAACATAAATTTTGTTATTATTTTTTTACTGTTTTAACGAATTTCAACAACCCTGCATGTTAAACACACTTCAGGTTTAAGAAGGGAAAGTTGTAGAATGTCCAGAGGGTAGCTTATGATGGCATTTATGCTACTACAGCTGCACTATTAGTTCCAAGAAAATAGGCATGTCTGGTAAATTTTCGTTCTTGCACTACAAGGGTTTAAAAACACAGTAAATCTCCTTAACTTTCACTTTTTAAGGAAACAATACAAGAAACACTTTTCTTTTTCTAACCAGAGACGGCTTCAGTTTTTAATATTTAGGAAAATTGTCAAAATTTTCAACTTTCACGAAGCCACTTCGTTTTTTAATTTTTTGTCTTCTTTTAGCCTCACTTATCACCTATTAAAAGGATACATTTATTTCGGAATCACCCTGTATACATGCATGACTGTTTCTTTGTAACTTAGACTACAGAAATGAAGATCTTTTAGGCTTAGACTTTTTTTGAAAATATCTTCCTACTTGATACATTCTGTTACCGTGTAAGGTACTATAATGATACTCTATTAGTCAGATTTTTAAGATATAAAGGTATATTATAATGGCAGGTCTCCCTGGTTTGTTTTTAGAAAGAAAACGTGTTTGATTCTCTATAAAACAGTAGATTAGGCCGTGATTTATATTTGTCAAGTCAATAGCACAACAAAAGAAATTATATTTTGTAAACAGCAAAACTGAAAATTTAATTTTGTAAGTTGTTATGCCCTACATTTTTAAATGTAAATCAGAATGTGTAATTTTGCATCAGTATTAATCAAGTAATGTAAAAGGCAACTATAGCGTTTGTACATTGATCAATAAACCTCTTTATTATGATTATAATACAC
Organism: Ignelater luminosus; assembly: GCA_011009095.1. NCBI lineage: Eukaryota > Metazoa > Arthropoda > Insecta > Coleoptera > Elateridae > Ignelater > Ignelater luminosus. Next base: position 20,221 of record VTPC01001765.1, read on the forward strand.
ATAACATACGAAATTTTAGCTCAGATACAAATGTATAATAGTAATTATGACTAAATGGCTGCTTTGAACATTTTCCGTTGTCATAACATGAAAGAAAGATTGTTACCATTATCGGAATACTAAAGTAGAAGTATGCTAGAGCCATTAAAAAAGAAAAAAATAACAATTTAAATAACCACTTTTTCTACTTGAGGTGTACAGTGTGGTCCAATTTGGATGGGATTAAATGGGTAACTTTCTTATTAGTGTAGATAAATGAAAACGACTTAGGTACTCGTGGCCTCCTTTTTCATGCTTGTTCCGTTACCGTTGCCAGAAATAAGCTGCCATCTTTTGTTTTTTTCCCAGACAGAAAAAGTGAAAAATGGCCGATTTCTTTAATTTGCTGTAACTCCTTTATTTTCGAAGCTAGAACAAAATCATTTAAGCATTGTTCGGGCACTTTTTAACGTAGAATCCAATGCCATCAGTAATTTCTTCCTAATCCTTTCCATAACTGCGCTGTAACTCAAAATTGAATTTTTTAAATGGACCGATTCCTTCAATTTGCTGTAACTCCTTTATTTTTGAATTGAATTCTAGCATTGTTGGAGCACTTTCTAACGTAGAATTCAATGCCGTTAGTTATTTTTTTCTAGTCCTTTCCATAACTGCGCTGTAACTTCAAGTTTAATTTCTTGAATGGTCCATTTAAAAATTCAACTTTGAGTTACAGCGCAGTTATGAAAAGTACTAGAAAAAAACGACTAACGCCATTGAACTCTACGTTAAAAAGTGCCCCAACAATGCTAAAATGGTTTTGTTGTAGCTTTGAAAATAAAGGAGTTACAGCAAATTGAAGGAATCGGTCCATTTAAAAAATTCAATTTTGAGTTACAGTGCAGTTATAGAAAGGGCTACAAAACAACAACTGGCGGCATTGAATTCTACGTTAAAAAGTGCCTCAACAATGCTTAAATGATTTAGTTCTAGCTTCGAAAATAAAGGAGTTACAGCAAATTGAAGAAATCGGCCACTTTCCACTTTTTCTCTCCAGGGAAAAACATAAGATGGCAGCTTATTTCCGGCAACGGTAATGGAACAAGCATGAAAAAGGAGGCCAGGAGTACCTAAGTCGTTTTCATTTATCTACGCTAATAAGAAAGTTGCCCATTTAATCCCATCCAAATTGGACCGCACTGTACATTAACGCCGAATTGCCCATTAGTGTTGAATGCATTTCAGTCATTTTTCTATGGACCATTATATTTACATTTTTTTCTATTTTTCTGATTTATAAAAGTAATTCTGAGTGTTTTGTTTGGTAGATGCACATGGCGTTGGAACAAGATTTATCCAACGATTATACAAAGAGCAGAAAGTGAAACTATTTTAATTAGTATAAGCGACACAAAAGCCCTGTATCATTGGAAGAGATTCTAGATATTTTTCAAAGAAAAAGTATAATAAGAAGATTTAGTTTTCAAAGCAAAATAAGTAAAAAGAAGCTTACTTTCAAATACGCTTAGAGAAACTTATAAAATTCTATAGCAATACAAAATAATAAACCAAACCGCCCTTCTCAGGGCGAACGCCTGAAGTGCCGGCAGAGTCAGTTTCCGAAACGTCGCGTCGCCACAAAATATTGCAACAGAGTGCTGTAATATTTATGTTTTTATTATCTAAAAATAAATTGAAGATGTTAGTCCCTACAAGAATTAATCAAAAATTATGTAATTTTAGTAACATGAAATTATTTGAGAGTGATCCGGATCACCAAAGAAATAAGACATTTTTTTAATAAATTACCTTTTAAATGTGTTTTTACTGAAACAAGCGCAAGCGCTACAGAGACCAAAATCCAAAACTTATTTAGCATTCACATTTTTTGTTATTACATTATTTTTATCGAGATAAAGATGAATTACGTTTCAGTGCCGATTACTTATTTTCTGTTTAAAATAAAAAAATAACCGCTAAAGGTTTTTCTATCCGTTAATTATAAATTTTTCTAAGAAATTACCACTACTGTTGAAATGGTTTCTAATTTTACGAAATAATAAACAAATGGGAATAATAGATCCGCGGAACTATTAAAAATCAGTATATACATATGTTACTGTAAAAGTCCAGAATCCGGTAAACTTACCAATAAGGAATGGTAAAAGTTCGAAATATCTTAGGAAATATTCTAATGATATCATCGTTCCAAACGTCTACAACGAACGGGAAGTTACACGCCATGTGATTTGCATCTTTAACATCATTTAACAGAGTATTTATTTTTAATTGTTCAAATAAACGTGGTTTCATAAGATATTTTGGATTTTTACCACTCCATTTTGGTAAATGCTGGGATATTTCGGTAAATTCTAAGATTTGTCGGTTTTCGGACTTTCACAGTAACATATGCACAAAAAGCACTTACTTGTTTATTAATATCTTTTATATATGAACTACATGTAAATTCTTTACTCCTAGTAAGAGTGTAGTCTTCACCGATATATTCCTCTCAAACATTCTTTTTTGGTGTAGCGCCAGTGTATCTCGCCACTCTTTAAATCTCTAAATTTCCTGTATTTAAAGTAATCTACTACAAGTAGATGGTTGTTCTTGTTATTTTTTATAATTATTGGTGTCATCTCTGATGTGTACAGAACGAGGGTATACTGTTCTGTCCTGCTGAATGTAGAAAATGTAAAGTCAGATTTTATGTTTCAACCCCATACTTTTGAGGAAGGAGATTGTGTGGCTGTAGGAGAAGACAAATCTTTCAATTACTTTTACTGGTCTACGTGTTAGAGAAAAAATACTGAAGGATTACCACCAACAAAATTTCAGCAAATTATAATTTTTAGAACAAGAATTTGTCTTTACAACTAGTTTAATTTTAATATTATCTAATGTATCTGGAACGACGTACGTTTGCTCTTTGATCGCAAAATCATTTTCTATTAGGATCAGAAAGATATTGTCATAATTATTTATTACACCACCAGAATCCTTTATCAGTTTATAGACAAATAAGGTTTTTATATCTATGTATAAAACTGAACCTGTTGTCTATAAATTCTTTGTGCTTTTCTTCCGTTTCCTCTAGCTGTGGCGTATAAAATATACGTATCAGTTAATTCCCGTAGAGTTAAATTACGCATTAGTAAAATTCAATCTGACTGATAGAAAAAGAAACATTATCGTCAGCAGATTGTTTCCATGGATATCTAAAAACCTTATTTGTCTACAAATTGATAGAAAGCACACCAATTGACGTAAGATCGAAATCTTTGATAGCATGTAGACTCGGCAAGAGTCATCGTCAGTTACGCTTTGCTGAATGAAGAATATTTGTCTTGATCTCTTTTATCAGCCGTATAGTTTTGTCCAACAAACTTCTCTACACTCTGTATAATTGGCATACTTGGAAAATTTAGAATAATTATAATAAAAATGGTAACGGTAACGATAAAAAGCTTTACCAAACTGTTTTGCATATTAAGTCGAATTTACAGTAATTAAGGCAAAATAATTCTTTTCTTCCACGCCCTTGTCAAAAGTAGCGATTTTTGATACAGGTGTTAATGTCAAAAGCGGCCTTTTTAAGCACTAGTGTCCGAAAAAAATATTTTTGAACACTAGTGCCATGAGATGTTATTACTTTTGGGCGCTAGTGGTTAACAAGGCCGCTTTTGATACCAAAGACTGTTTTAGAAAATTTTTTTGACACGGGCAAAGAAAAAATAGCGTCTGCAACACATGCCAGAAAAACAATTTTTTTGTACTCATCCAATTGTAGTACAACTTTACAAAAACTGCTATTTGACACTTGCTGCACTTTCATTAAACAAACTCTACATTTAATTTCTAATACGAAAATTTGGATGTATGATCTGCAAAACCTTGAAAACTAGAAGTTATAACAAATACCCATTCCTGAATAGCATTGTCGTATTTTTAACAATACAAATATATTTTTTTTACCTGAATTGGGAATTCTAATGGAGGGTCTTTCTTTTCTATAAAGCAGGCATTTCCTAACTTAACCTTTTTAACCTTAACTTTATAATTTATTAGTTGAGTTAGCCTGAGACCTCTTTGGAAATATACCTAATGCGCAGTAAAATTCTGTTTCGATCTGAGTATTTATCGTCTATTCTGAATTTTTGAGGTTTTCATTAAGATTTCCGATATAATGCAAATAGTTTAGTTAGAGATAACAGAAAAAATGGTTTCCGTTCCGATCAGTTTTTGCCTTAGGTTGGTCAATTTTCCATTATTTGTGCTTCCACTAGAACTGCATTTTTTTATTATGTCCAGATGCATACTGATTGTTAGAAGAATATTCACCTCAACACTTTTCCTGCTAAACTCAATTTATTGAATAGTTAAAGTAAAAATTTCTTCTACTAGTATCTAGTTTACTTCACGGCGCGGTTCATATTATACTGTTTGGTGGCATATATATTGGGAAATAAATAAGAAAGATAAAATGAATTATTTCAAAACAAATTTTTATTTTAGCAGACGGCAGGCTTAAGAGTTCTTGATAGATTCTTATTTGAATGAACCAACATATTTTAAGTCGATGCCATTGTGGATTTTCCCTTCTAAGCCCAAATTCAATTATTATTTTACAAAATTCTGAAGTTTAATGTACATTTGTATTTATTACCACGAACACTTAATACGTGCGGTTACAAAAGCCATCAACGTCTTGTCTTTACAGAATTATCTGCTTAAAAACTAATGAAAAATACTATACCTACTCGTATTACGTTGGAGTTCATAAATTTTAACTTTTATTCTAACTCCAGATGCACAATCGCTTTCAGTGTAAGTAAATATCGATATACTATATGTTTGTATATACACAGGTAAAGTGAGCTTTTCGCAGATTTTGAAATCCTAATGTTACATACGTATAGTATAACTTAAACTTAGCTGATCAACTAGAGCTTTAAAAAAATAATTAGCGGCGAAGTCTGCGGGCTATGATTTTATTAGCTTTGTGACAGTTTTTAACACTTAGCCCTGCGGTTCGCGGTTTTGGTTCCAGGTTTCAACTTCGGTTTCACGAGCTTGACATGTCTGGACACACCGTTTATTGTTTTCATTTTAAGTGCCTTAAGTTTAGAATGTTTAGAATTTAACGACAAATAGATAGAACACATCTTTTAAATATTTCTGAAATATCAAGTATAATTATTTCCATTACACTCTGTATAAATCCAGAAACGTAATTCCAGTAGTTTTTTCCTGTAAATGTAAATATGGTAAATACCGTCGCTAAGTGTTATACCTATGATACTTTCAATAGACATAAAAAATTAAGATCTGTTTCTAAACAAAAAATGAAACGCTAGAATTTCACCCCTTTATCCCCTAAATTCCTTATTTAATTTAGGAAATTATAAATTTAAGATAATAATTAATTTTCTTTACACGAAACCAAAGTTTCTCTGCGTAGCTAGAAAGAAACCGCTACAACAATCAGAAAATCACACAAATAAATTTTAATAAAACACAATTTCATATCAATTTGCGGCATAAAGATCCCGCCCCGAACCGCCTTTTCCGGTAAAATAAATTCAGGCAAATTCAGCTTGGAAAGAACGTTTACATTGCGCTCAAAATCGACGCAAACGGGCAATATTCCGTAAAAACAATGGTACACCTTATGCATTAGAGCATTATGAATCAAGCATGCCGCGAAACCGGCCTACTACGACGCGCGCGCGATTTCTATACTCATCTCTTTTTAACCAACAATACATTGAATAGTTTCATCTCCCTCGCACTTAATGGGAAGGCTAACCACATTTTCACCACACAATGCTTCCAATGACTATACAACATTTCTGTTAAGCTAGTCGTGTTTTGACTGTCCGTATAAACAGATGGTCAAGTGGATTTGCGTAGCGGGATAAACGCGCTCGAAAAATTTGAAAGCTTACGATTGAATGCGCATGCGAGTTTTTCTTTTTCGAAAATTTGTCCGCGGTTATATTTAACTCAATTTTAAATGTGCATATAATTCATATTAGTTAAATCGGACTTATATTAATTCTAAGAACAATTCGATCCGCTTTAGATTATTTATAGTGCATATTAATTCGAGTTACAAAAGTTACTAAAGAATCATCGGACAATTACTGCAACTCCTTTTCCGATTCATATGTGACAAGCCTCTGACGTAAAAACCCAGCGATTCCCGTTAATCCATATGAATCATCATCACAAACAAAACGTGAAAGTCGCAAAGTTAATAAATAAAATGAACGTTTAGTTAGTTAATCCGGAAAAGACTGAGATTCTTAAATTATGCTGTTTATTAGTTGACTGTTACTCGTTTATTATTATTCAAGTTTTAAAATGTTTCAAAGGTATGCACGAACTTAAAGAATAAAAGATTTCTAAATTTCCAATTCATGATAATTGTCAGATCTATTAGAAGAGAGAGCAACCGAAATCATCGAGTTACTCAAGTGAAACGTTCGGGAAAAAAAACCGTTCCAAACAGATTTACCAACCAAGAAGAAGAAGAAATAATTGTAGCCGCTACGGCCAAAAAACCCGTTCTCTATGCATCTACCCGTTGGCTTAACAAACTGCTACTCGGTGTCGGAAGAAGCCTGGCCGAAAATAACGTCAATGGAGCCCTCGGGGGGTTATGGGGGTAACCAGGACCTCTGGTGGACAGAGCATATGATACATGAAATCCAGGCCGAACATCCAGGTGAATTAGTTCGCACGGGGAGTCCCTATTTATTGTGCTCCCAACTCCCGTCGCACTGGAGGTCCAATAAGACGCTTCCAGTAGCTTTTAAAGTAGTCGCTTTAGGAGACGTCGGGGACGGAACCGTCGTCACGGTTCGCGCCGGTAACGATGAAAATTATTGCGCCGAATTAAGAAACTCCACGGCTGTTATGAAGAATCAGGTTGCCAAATTCAACGACTTAAGATTTGTGGGAAGAAGTGGAAGAGGTAGACTTTAATTTATTTTTTACTGAATCTTTTTTTTTTAATTTAAAATTGATAACGGAAATTAAACTATAAACACTGTTTTTTAACCAGTTAGGTTTTTATAAATTCCTAATCTTGATTTGTATTAGTAATTAAAATTGATATAATAAATGTCTCGGAAAATACATCACATGAAGATGATATTGCCCCTGTGATTAGGACTATTAGTGTAACAGCAATTAGAAAATAATTAAGATTTGAGAACATTAAAAAGGTACAGATCACACACAAACTCACACGTTGTTAGAAAAGCCGGTCCTATTAATTCTACAGAAATAAAAAACCAAATTAGAAAGATTAATATCTATATCCGGTTGTAGTAAAACTTGTATTAACCTAGAAAGTATAGTGTAAACTTCTATTAAAACTTTATTAATAAATAGATCAATAAGCAAGTTAGCTAATAAGAACAAAAAAGATTCTTTCTTCATTAGATATTTTTTTAGAATCGTTTTTATTACCGCAACTTTACAAATTTAAATACCTATAACAAGCCTAAACGAAGCCATCTAGAATTTCAACAACTACTGGAACAAATGCAACTGATTATATCTTTGACCCCTTCTGTGTGGACTGAATGTGCTTTTTCCTTCATCATAGTTCCTATAACTTATTTGAGTCAACTACGGACAATCAAATAATGCTTGTTTTAATACTTTTTGTTGAAAATTTCTGTTATTTATTGTGTTTATTTACCTTTATTTGCGAGAAACGTAATTTGAAGATAATCTTCTCGACGAAACAATTAAATGTTAATAGGCAATAGGCATAGATACAGAGAATTTGAAGAAAACTTGAATTTTCTTAAAAATTATTTAGCCAATGTCAAGATTTGAAAATGATAGCATTGGATAATTTGACAAAAAGCATCAAATTTATCTGCGGTGTCAATAGGTATAATAACAATTAAATTTATTTATATCGCATGAATAATGTATGATATGCAGAATAAGTTATTATAAGAGAATAAGGGTAGCATCTAGTTGTTGTCAAGATATCGACTGTTCTTCCACCTAACCCTAACTCATACAACACATGCACAAACTTGCATAATTTTACAAACTAACCTAATCTATAATCCAATATATAGTTTCACCTTTTGACGTAAAATGAATAATGTTTTTAAAACGTCTTTGTTGAACACTTGGCTAGTTAAAGTGCTGATTATAAGTACTGATAATATCATCTTTTCAAAATTTATTATTCATCTGCTGATAGTATCTGTAGATTGTTGTAGAAATCTAAAAAGACATTTTTTTAAACTTCTTATATCTGAGCATTTAAAAGCGATACTTCTGTTTTCACAGTCTTTTCACACTTCAAGATTCTATAACAAAATGCACTTTAAGTATTTTTTGGGAAGTTGATGATTAATCTCCAATTATAATCTTATTTGAGACAGTTTGGTTTAGGAAGCAACTGAGCACCTTTAGTCTTGATCTGTTTCAGTAAACAACTACTGAAATAATTTAATATAATAATAAAGTTTCAGTCAACTTGAATATAACTAATACTTGTAATAATGGTTAGATGATTAGATTTAATGCCAAATTTGAATCTCTAGACTCGAATGGGTAATATGTCTTTTTAAGTGCTTTTGAACCATTCTGTCTTAAAGCTACGCCTATACTGCTTACATAATGTTTTACACAACTACGAATATATGGGAAACAGTTTTGCCAAGAAATAACTGAAACGGGAAAAGACAATTCTCTTTGGAACAAAGGTTTTTCAAATTGGTTGTAATCTATTACAAACTAACAACTTTTAAAGCAAATTTAAATATGTCGAATATGTCAGCTATTGCTTAGGACAAACTAAATCTCTCCAGATACTCACCGATTATAATTTTCCCCATTTACATATAATCTCAGTTTTTTTGGTATGCTCTTGATATTTAAAAACAAAAATTTTATATTAATTAAGAATTAATGTGGTAGCTTTGTGGTATGGAATTTCAAAACGTTGAACAAGGTTATAATCAGGAATTATGCAACTGGAATTTTTGTCATCAATGCAAGATTAACTACAATCTGCATTTGTTGCTAATTTTGCTACAGCTTGTCGAAGACGGGTAAAACTCTTATTTATTTGGTAACCCAGTCTAGCTTAGTGTATAACATTTATTTAACATTTGACATTCGGACAAAGAATATTAGGCAATTACACTCTTGGTTTGCTTTTTTAAACTTTCTGTGTCTGTGGGTACACTATATGCTGGAAGCTGGTAATGGAATAACAAAGAAAATATAAACTGGGCATATTTTGGATAAACCGCTTCTAAATGGTCTTCTGAGAAGTATTATGTGAAAATATTTGCAGCTATCATTCATGATGCAACTTCAATTTAAAAATTTACATTCTCTAGACACAGCTATATCACCCTATTTAAGATATTTTGTAAGCTGGGCTAGAAGATCTCATATATTATAGTGGAGAACGTATTTTAAATCGTCTCTAATGAGTTTAACCTAACATATATAAACCGAGTTGTAGATCTGGTTTACTTGTGAGGCCCATGAGGTTATTTTCTAGCTAGAATATTGTTTTGATACCGAGGTTATCTGCATCTGCAAGGGTGTTTAAAATATTCCTAACTTGAGCTGTTGATACCTTAAAATCCAATGCCAATGAAAACTGGTCACAATTCGTGTTTCTTTTAATTTTCTAATCGATTTGTTAAGTACAAGAATAAAATTTTCCTTTCCGATCTCGATATTTTTAATTTCGCAGTTGGAATTTATCAGTGCCCAAATCATTGCCATTGCTTAAATCAAATAAATTAATAAATCTTGGTCAATCCTTCAATTGCTGCCAAACGATGGGACATTAAGATTCGGCATTTTAATGTGTTGGCTGTCTAGGAGTTCTCATCACAGGGTTTAAGAAGTTTTTTATTTCTTTTATGTTCCATTTTAAGGTCTGAAAACGTAACTTAAAACATAGCAAAGGTATTTTCTTGGTTTTGGTATTGCAGGCTAATCTATCTAATTTTTGCCATTTACTGTTTTAAAGTTATAAGTACGACTGCAATTTTTAGACAAATCCCTTTTTTAATAGGTTCCAGACAGCTAAACAGGTGTGCTTTTTGCTTATGTTTTAGTAAAAGCTAGTGAGCAATCTAAAGGGCACATGGTTTTACCTATTTTAACCATTTTTGTACTGTTTGTCTTTTTTCTAAGTTTTATTGCTTATTTGTGAATATCTTGCTCATAATTTTAACGTTTTTAGTGTCTATGTGGTCTAATCCTCCCTATTTCAAATATCTAAAGCAAAATACAGATCTTATTGTTTTAATGCACACAAATTCAAGTTTGTAGAAATTTCTGGTTTAACCTGCATGTAATCTGCAAGCACTCTGTATCTAAACTATCTAACTGTTCAAAGTATATCAAAACTGGAAACAAGGGGGCTTGTTCTCGCTGCATCGTGTGCCATATTCAAAAATTTAAAGAATGTTTCTTTTTTTTTCCTGGTGATTTAGTTTCTGCCCAGAAGCTACAAACTGTAATCTTCAGAAACCCTGAACACGATTTTGCTGGAATGCTTTTCAATATACAGTACTGGAAGTAAGGGTAGGTAAGGAAATACCTTGCCTATGAGCGCTTATGTGAGGTACGAAAAAGGGCACCAAGATTGTCACAAAGGTTTTATAAATAAAAATTCACAGATGCAATAGTAAGATTCTAATATAATAAGAGCACCAGAATTTTTTGTTGTCTACTTTTTCTGATAGTCTAGTTTTGGTGGCGCCAATAACATTCTGTTACAACAAATGTTGACAAAACTGGAATAGTACATGCAATCTTCTAAAATACCAAATTTTAAACTTATGTCAGCAACACAAGAGGTAAGATTTCAAAGTACAAATCACTAAGAGATGCGACAAGTACATTTATCTACTAGGTGAAATTAAAATTTGATGGCTATGAGAACTTCAATGCATTTATACATTAGATTGAGGCTATGAGTCAGCATTCGGCAAGAAGTTGGCCAGAAAATGTTCCTTTCTTGGAAAAGCTTTATATACCAATCAGGCACATGGGAGAACTCCTGTAACTCTTTCCTCAACAGATTTTGTCGTGGTATTCGGCCTCACCAGCTTTTACATTGTAGTTTGCATTTCTAACATTTTTTTGATGTGTTTAACAAAAACACGAAAAGGTGTAAATCTGTTTTCAAAATACATTTTGTAAGGTGATGTGATAAATAAAAAACCTTTCTCGAGGTTAAACTCTTCTAGTAAATGCAAAATACTTTATGCCTCCAGTCCCGACTTAATGACCAAAAGTTGTTATTCAGTCCAAAACTGCATAAGAATTTAATAGTTTTTACTTCTTCATTCTGCTTTTCTTTTTACCCAATTAATTATTGAAAACAACGTAAATCTGTATCTACGATTTTTTGCTCATTATCATTGTATTTCTTGAAAAATTATATTTTTATAAATCAAACATAGGCAGTTTATGTTAGTGTTTTCAATAATAACAAGACTTTATAATGATGCTTTTCGCATAGTCATCAAACTGCATCACTGCATTTTAAAATGTTTATCGTTTAAATTTTACTCTTCAATGAGACATTGTAATCATGGAAATAAGAATTCAGTGTGTGCTTAAAGATTCACTCTTTATTCAAAAAAGGAAGACATCTTCTATATAAGTAGATAGTTAAAGAATTTCCAAAATCTCAGTAAACGCAAAAACAGTGATGTTCAACTGTTATTTTCTAAATGCCACTTTATGCTTGTTTATTGCATTTCAATAGAGGTTTTAATTTTATTTTCTGCCCAAGCAGATAAATTGCAAAAGGTAATGAATCTGTTTAAGAACCTGAACATTGGTACGTGTGCTTTCTAATGACACCTCGTAATATCAGTTTGCACTTACGAAATTTACAATCTACATTACAAAAGCAATATTCGCTAACAGAAAGGATCTCAATTTAATTTATTCTCTATGTACTACATAATTATTCTGATGTCATTCGACAGTTTATTGAGTAATATCGATTACATTATATTTGATCTTTAGTAAAATATCTTGACAAAACAATAATGAATGAATATTAGTATATTGGAAAAAAGGTAATAGTTATTATTAGAATGAAAAACTAAACATCAACGGTACTTTTTTATTGAAGTCGAAGTAACTAACTACATATTATCTTTGTCACCTATTACATAGCATTAGTCACAAAACTAAAATGATTTTAAGATAAATCATATTTTTTTAAAATGAATTATTAATGATTTGGTAATTATTTCAAGTTTCAAACATTTTTAAAATGGCCAGGTATCGGTTCTTCATAGCCTTCAAAGAACTCTTAACTACAGACTCGTGAATTTCTAGAATTCTCTAATTTTAACAGTCTTGCAATATTTTCTAAGAATATGACCTATAGAATTGTTTTTTTCCTCAAACATATTTGTCTACTACGATCGGGTTACCTATATAGTTCAGGAAATTCACTGACAAATCTTGGAATTTCCAAAATAACTGAAAGTACAGAAATGATAGAAACATTTCCATGATAGATTTCTCAAACATTGTGTGTTATTTAAAAGATTAAGTTTACAATTAACAATTAATTATCTTTTTAATATCAAACATAGTAAATAACAAAGAGGGACAGTGTAATTCCCAGTTTAGTTTTTTTTATCAAAGCAAAACTATTAACTTTTAATTAATAAATTTCATCACTTTTTGTCTTGCAACTGGGATAATTAATGCCGTTAAAATGTCAAAAATTACATCTTTCAATATAAATTTATGATTATTTATTTACGTAATAACGAAACACATGCAATTTACAGGTAGATATATGTACATGTCGGCAAAACAGTTAATCATGGCCTACTGATAGATTAATTAAATCGACTCAGATTCTCCTTTTTCTTGAAGTTGCGTGTTTACCGTAAGAAAAAACAAACCGGAACAAGCCAAAATTCATTTTGTTTCAAGTCAGCAATGATTACTGTATTTTTGATTGCCATCATCTTTCATTTTTTATAGATTTTCAACATATTACCTACCACAGAGTTAATTTGTCTTCAACACTTTAGTAACTCCCACAAAATGTTTCGGATCGAAATAGTCGCCGACGTGCCGCCAGCATTTGATCGTCTTCCCTTTCTTTGAATAATGTTTTTAAACTTTAGGAAGCTTTTCTTATTTGATATGTACAGAAAAAGCTGCGATAGTGAAGCATAATAGAAATATTTTTCTCATTTTCCCAGAGGATAGATTTTGGTCAAATAAATAATTGATTACAATCTTGACTAAAAGTTTTAATAATTAATTAGCCAATCTGCAATATAAGGCATTGCGAGACTAATGTCTTCATGAAACGTCTAAATTATTTAGATGTTTAGGTGCTTCTAGTATATAGTCATTGTTTTCCTAGAATGTGCTAGCTGAAAGTACTTTTCAGCTAGAATCCTGCATAAATCCGAAAAACCCGATTGTCCCAACAAGACCACCCTAACAGGTCTAATCAGCCTAAAAAGACCAAATAGAAGAATAAGTACCTGCTGTTCTTCCAAAAAGACCTGTCCCAATTTTCTTGAAAGGTCTAAACATTCAATCGATCCTCAAAGTCTAATCGACTCACAAATTCCAAGAGGCTTGATCTAAGTTTCCTGCATTTCTACGTGTTATTATAATTTTGGAGTTAATAAGAGAAAGGCAAAGAAAGCTTCTTAAAAACCAAGCAACTTTTAGTAAAAGGTTTGAAAACTCCAACCACTTAGCTACTGAGAATCCAAATCCTACCATACATACCATACCTACAAGTACATACGTAGCTCGGTCAGTTTCTGCCAAAAATATTTTAATAAATTCTATATTTTCATGTTCTCATACAGATCCGCAAAGCTCCACTGTTGTCCTCAAGAGTGATATTGTTCTAGAAAATAAAGTTTGAATGTCCTTAAAGGTATGGAATTACTGTATTATCCCTAAAAATCCTAAACGATTATATCCTCTTCTTTTCCGACATTCATTAACATCTCTTGTAAACAGATTGTTCAAATGCTATGATTTTTCGCATTTTTATGTACGCCTTTGCTAGCTTTATGAAAGAACAGATCAGTTCTTCACGTTTTACTTACAATTGAATTAATTTTCGTTCTATGAGCTGGTGATGCATATGTCACTTACAACATGACGTGCACGTGACTTCCTTTTCACGTACCTACTACCTGCAGTCATGCTTTGTAGTTGCGTTTAATGCCCTTTTTTGAAGTCCACGCATTTTTTACTGTCATGCTTCGGGCTATTTTTGCTAGTGGTGCTATACTAAGTATATGATAATTCTTCGAGTTTCCTTTTTCCATTCTATGTTGATATTATTGCATTTGCTCTTTCTTTATAAAGGTTTGTCAAAGTACACTAGAACGTGCCTTTGCTGTGCTCATTAGAAACTTGAAACTCACTCACGTTTGCTACTGTATCGACATCATACAGATGCAACCGCTGCATTATATTTATTTCAGTAAATAACTTTCGATGTATAATTTGCAATCTAGTCGAAAAATTTGAAGGAATATCTTTTACCACCTCAAAGGTCTGTTTGAAACAGCGTACAATTGCAACAGTGCAATACATTTTCTTTCTCGTGTTTGCTCATAAAACTTAAAACTAAAATACTCTAAATCATTTTTGAATGAAGTTCTAAAATTATTTTGATAATACCTTATCACAATTCCTAGAGAAAGACAGAAGATAATATTTATCATTGGTTTTTAGATAGCTTTTTATGGTATTTTCAGTACCATAATCAAAAGCCGTCGAGGTAGACGAATTAATTTGAGTACTATTCGTTGATAAACAACTATTTCTCTTTTAGGTACAGAATTCTTGTTTTTCGGAAATGAATCAAGTTTTTTCTCTTCTTTTCTTGCTTTTTTGGCCTATTTATCTAAAATACGTAAAAATGATTTTAAGGAACGTAAATACGTCTATTGACAGAGTTTCTTTAATGTTGATACAATATGAGATGTTATAACTGTCATTGTACTGCAACTATTCTACGTATGACAAGAATTCAAAGGAGTCTTTTATTAACAACTGATTGAATATTAAAACATGATACCACAAGTTTGGGGGCACTACAACTTTTGGTAGCAAATATAAATTCGACTTTCTTCATGCCTAATTGGGAGCCCAAAAGGACCCACCTGTCTGATTGGGGGCGCTTACATATAATACGCCGTGGGGTGCTCCGATAGTTACGATGGCACTGAGCTTGCCACCCTGACTGGAATCTTCGGTTTGTTGCCCGTCCACACAATTGCTCCAGACGCCCATCTTAGGTTAGAATCCCAAGCAGTCTACGACCACCACCCGACCCGTTTACAACCGCCAAAAGGCATCCGGGTTTTCCAGGATGGAAGCTATTTCAGTTACAAACCACTGGTTGGATTATGTGGTTGTGAAAGGGTACAATCGTTCTATCACTAGAATTATACGTTGACTGTTTTATAGTTTTTGTAAGATAAGCTTTACTTTCATTTTCCCTGTCACTTTTTAACATTATTGTGCTTGCACACTGAGTTCTCCTTCCCACCAAGATTATCCCCACTGATTGAAAAGGAAGTATCCCCTAAAGCACCTCTTAACCCCTTAGATGCCAAAAACAACCGATGATAATTGATTGATGATTTTGAGTGTTGTGCTGATGCAATTAGTATCACGATCAATAGCATCCACAGTTTTCAACGAACTCCGAAGGAGTCGTTACCGAATTTGCGAAGTCTGTCTGTCTGTCGGTATGTAGGTCTGCCCGCATTTTTTGTCAAATTTTGGAATTTTGACTTCAGATTTAGATTCTACATCAAAACTTCGTTTATTGATAACTCTTCGGGAACATGGTCAAAATGGCCGCCGAAACTTGAAAAATTTAAAAAAATTTTTCCTTTAGAATCATATTCTACATCAAAAAATAAGAAAAATGTATACTTTTTACTTTTTTGATATCACCTCGGGAACTTGGTCAAAATGGCCGCCGAAGTTTGAAAAAAAGTAACAAAGCGGAGTTCGTTGTGGTTAAGCTTTGCATTCCCAGATTTTTTATTTTGATTTGCTTGAAAAATCATATTTTAGTAGATGAAAAACGAAACCAAACAGTGAAATAGGTGTTTCTGAAAAGATTTTATTAGATTTTTTACAAAAAATTTAGTTGTAGTTCTGTTTATAAATCTATTATGTACATAAGCCTGAAAAGGCTAAAAGGGCACAAGCTATATAAGTTGTAAAATCTACTTTTAAGACTATTTTTAGGGTTTTGGTTTAAGAAATCTCTTAGAAAAACTACTTGGTACTTTGTGTTTGCTCTATCAACGCACATACTACGTGAAAAAAGGGTTCTTGTTCTTAGGAAATTGCATTTAAAATGCTTACGGGGCAAGAGGCTCATCTTTAGAAATAAAAGAAGATGCTTGTGCTTATTAGAATTGCAAAAGTCACTAAATTCAAATTTTTCTTGGGACAAGACCTTTTTGCTAAAATAGTATAAAATACATAGTTCTTGAAACAGTCACTTCTGCTCATGATTGTTTTCTAAGAGCAGATTTATTTCTGTTTATTAAAGAAATATGTTATTGAAGATTTTTAAACTTTGTTTTTACTTTTTGTTTAAAATCGGCGTTCAGAAATGTCTAAAGCCTTTTTATAGAACTTTTCTATGAAGGTTCTTAGTGCTTTAGTATATAAGTAATAGAAATTAAAACTCTTTATAAAAATTCTGTTTAATCGTTTTTTGTACCAAAAACGTGGGCACATTGTCATTTTCTGAATATTACGCCAGATACTATTAGGTGATTTAGCTTAGACTGAGTTTTGTTTTGGTTGCAACTTTTCTAAAGTTCCATTGTATCCAGTTTGCTTGATTTTTTTAGAATTCATGTACGTTCAGAACGCACATCACATTTTGGCCTAAAACTAAACAATTAGGGTATTTGCGAAATGACATACGACGTAACGTTATTTTTCATGTTTCAGAGTCGTTTATTGGTTATGCTAATTTTGTAACGCAGTAAGAATGGATTCTTAGTTAGTCATTCGATGCAATTAAAACAGTTTTGCTCAATAAATAACGTTACGTCCTACATCAGATGTTTTCGCGAATTCCCTATAGGTATTAACCACAATGAAACTGTCAGAATCAGGCATTTACTGTACGTAACGGAGATTTTGAGAAAAGCTTTACGTTATAATAATAAACACCAAATTAAGTTTTCAAAGATGTATGTCAAGTAAAATATGTGTACATAAAAGAACTAAAGGTTCATGAGCTATTGATGACAGGAATTTGGTCCAAACACTTAATTTAATAAACATATACTTTAACAAACCTGTCTTTACAATTTGCCTATTTTAGGTTTTCTAGTCATTGTCATTCTACTAAACACTTCTGAAGAGATTTTGAATGGTTGAACTTTATTAGGTGTTGAGCTTTGTTTAGGCCCGAAAAACGTATTGTGCAAGATTATGTTGTTGCTTTCCCCTGCAATGCCCTACAACTAGATAATCTAATCAAGATTTTTCTTATGGGAACTTGATTATTTTATTAAAACCATCAGTTAAACTAGAAATACCATTTTCTGGAAACTTTTGTTACATAGTAATGTTAGTTGTTTCTATCTTCATATCCAGTTAATTCTAGATAAAACTTTGTTAAAAACAAGTTTCTTTTCTCATGGATTCTTTGGTTATTATTTTTACATTAGAATTTATGAATAATCCACAGTCCAGGAAAAACCATCTTATGAAATGTCAATTTTCAATTTTCTTAAAAATGTAGAATATCACGAAAGGACACAATTTCAAGTTATAAACTCACCAACCCCAAACAATAATCAGTTTGGTCGTTTCACAGAGTTCAACCTAATTTACACATATGTAGATGAATGGGGCGGATTCGATTCCGTCGATTTATTAATGTTGTTAGTGACTAGTGACCATGCAGCCTCTGTAATGTCAGTTCTAGTCAATTGCAGAATTACAATATAAGCTTCTGTTAAAACCTATTTTTACTCGGGTCAATATAATTTCGCATGATTTTCTCGTTTTAATTTTTCCTTATAAAATTTAAATAAAAAAGTTCGGTAAGAGACCTATCAATTTTTGTTGAAAGGAAGTATCGTTACAAATTATTTCAAATTTCGAATTTTGTACTTCATGCGGTTTGAATCTTATTGATAGTTGACCAAGGTGTGAAATTTTATATTAAGATTTGTTTTACTCTTAATTTTTCGAGGTTAAATTCTGTGGTTTTCGGTTTTTGTGGCACACTTCTTCTCCATTAGTGTATATGATGCAGCTACAAAAACGTTTCATGTGGGTATCTAGTAATTTTGTTTAATTCGATTTTAAATATTTCGGAGAATTCTATAGTACACAAGATCTAAAAGTGCATTATTAAATGCATATTAAAACTAAAATTTAAAAAAAAGGAAAAGATTTAAAATATTATGTCTAAATGGTGTCTGAAAATGGAGATAGTTTTTAAGATGATATTCAACAGGTAGTTTAACATTTGGATTCACTTTAAGATAATTCAACTTTCAGACTAAATCAACGTCATTATTTCTAGGAAGTACTAAATGCGCGTGTTATAACGTGCTATACAAGTTATTACTTGTAAAAATAGAATACTTTAATAAAGTAAGTACAGTATTAAAAAAATTAATTAAATACATAAAATCACTGGGCAATAATATTAACTAGACGGAAAAGTAAAAAAGGTGCAGCAAATAATACTATAAGCTTTATCTATTTTCAAAGCTATAATTTGTCTAGCATTAATAAATTCATAGAAAAGGCAATTAAATAGCATTGAATTAAATTGAATTGTCATAATTGGCCTGAATGGGTCTCGCTGGTAACACATTCTTCCATTTTACTTCATTCCTTATGATTACAACATTTAAACTAACCCACAAGTCAATGAAGGTATCTGATTTGTAGAAGATTAAGGCAATTTTCAATATCATATGAATTTCATAATAATCTTGAATATTCCATGCACGTCTAGATTATCTGATCTATTACTAATGCAAATTTTAATGATCACAGACTTGCAGCTGTAACTCATTATACCAAATCTATTTTTGTGAAGAAATTTTGTATTCTTTTAGGCCTTAATTTGCAGAATACAGTAACTACAATATTATTAATTTTTTTACTACTTTATTGACTAATCATATTATGTGGTAATGACACTACTGCGAATGTACATTTTAGTTGTTAATTAGGCCTAAAAGTAACTTTAAATAAATTAACCTTCATCGGCTATATAAATATATCATGGGAAAAATGAATTCATTTCTACCTAAAATTGACTATCATATCAACATTTCATTCTCATTTACGAAGATCAACCACACCCAATTCTACCTACTCGTAAAACGTAAACACGCGTATGTCCCATATGTCACGTTGTATTCAACCCACCGATTAGATACACTTAAATATACTTCAGTCTCATTCATTGTAATATTTGAGAAAGTATCGAAAAGCTTTGAAGGCGAGGAGTCTGGCATACAATAAGCTTCAAAAGGAAAAAATTCTGTAAATGTATATTTCTTTACACTAATCATTTCGGTGCGTAAATAAATAATATCTAATTGATTCCAAATATTATTTTTTAAAAACAAGATTTTAATGCTATGAATTGTAAGGATCACAGCATAACGTGCATGCTGACTTTTTACATAACTAATCTTCCCAATATGCTTTGTTTCTTCTGCAAAATGTATGATTTTGGAGTTACCTGGTGTTCATTCAAAGAAAGCAGTATAAGAATCTAATGATTTCTATTTACTTTAATAATAATAATAATAATAATAATAATAATAATGGTTTGCAATATTTTGGCAAGATCTATCACAGTTGCTGAGATTGTAAAAATATACAGATTGATTTACTCACTGTCGTCTTTAACAAATGCCAATGTGACAAAGACTGTCTTATGAAAATGGTTCGGTTCAGTTCATGCAGGTGTTGCCAGATCTTTTTCAGTCGAAATTTATATGCGCCAAATTATAATAAATTGGCCTGCTGTCGGCACTGGTTTTATTCGTAAGACACTGACTGTAATTGGATATACCGAAGTGTTAATAAGAACTTGCTTTGATTAACGCTACTGTTTAAATTTTCCAAGCTCGAAATTATGCTTAAATAGATTGTAATCGATACATAATCAACTGAAGCTTCATGTCATCTAAGCATAAACCGAAAACTACTCACAAAGAAAAATGGGCTCAAGTAAGACAAGGAGATATATCAAAACTGTTTATGAACTAAAGAAGCAATCCTTTGAAAATGTTTATTTATCAGTACTACTGGTTAAAATGCAGGGTCTTTCAGAACAGATTTTTAAATTGGAAATAAATCTAATCATTTCTATAAATTCTATAGTTCTTAAAATGCACAGCTTTCCAGTTACATGCAAGATCTAAAATATTAAACACTCATTTAAATATCCATTACTGTAGTGGGAATACCTAGGTTAAGTTCCGCAGAAAGTATGAGCGTTTCTTTGTAATAAAAGAAAATTCCATTATGTCGCATGTAATTTTTCAAGATATTGAAAATAGTATTACCAAAAACTGAGTTCTGATATCCCCAGATATTACAAAATTTTGTTTTACTGGGAAACGACGAATTCTACACGATAATTATAAGAGTGTACATTCCAAAATCTAATTTTTCCTGTGACATAACACATCTTTTTTGTAAACTTCTGTTTGTCCCAGCCTTCGCTCTATTTTTGAAGGTGATGATAATCAATTCAGGAACATGGAAAATTCATTTGAATATTGCCAGGATAGCAAGAAAGCAAAATTTGCATTGTTTTACTTTTTTGCTAGAAGTTGGGTTTTGATACTTATTTAACCGATCTAAAAGCAATTAACGGGAAAATCTATAGACAGTACTATAGAAGAGCTAATTGATGTCTTCTTCAACAAGTATCGACATGAAGTTCTAACCCTAATAAACACCCTATTTATTTAAACCTTGCACAATGATAAATTAATTGTTATTTCCAACAAGATAAAGCACGTATGTGCACAACGAATTTTTTATGCAATTTTATAACAATGGCATTTTAAGCACAAATATGCCTGTGCGGTGGTTTCCTAAATCCTGCACGTAATTTTGTTATTATGCTCTTACAGATTTTTAAGACTTGAGTTCAAAATATGGCTGACCTTTAGCTTTAGATTTGTAAGAGTCGAACTTATTGTTTAAACTCGGCGCTTGTCAAAAAAGACAAAATGATGATTTACTAGTTTCCTTATTATGAGCGATTCGAAAATTATAATAAGACTTTCTTAAGACAGCTTTTTAAGACTAATAAACTTAAATTATCAAAATCGTCGTGAGCTGATGCTAGTCGACGTTTACATCTACGCTCTATAGTTAAGGTGATTTTTATTTTTTTCATATGTTCAAAAATGTCACAATAGCAAGTTCTTTTTAGTACAATGCTTTCATAGTCATATAAATGGAGAGCAGTTTCAGTTGATTTTCCTTAAATATCTGATAAGCATATTAAGAAAGATACAAAGGTGCATCATATCGTCCCTAATATGCTGATCTATTGGTTTTGTTTGTGACTTGAGTAGGAAATACGTGAGACGGTTCAAAGTCATACGACAGGAGGCCCACTTTAGAAATAAATGCAGCTTTAGCACTTTTCCAAGAGCCAATGTGGTTTGAAAGATGCAGGACGGTAATTACCAGTTGCAGAAAAGTATCGCTCGTTCTTGCTTAACTTCTAATGAATTAATTGCTCATTTGATCCGATCAAGGTACGATAGGGACTTGGATTGCCAACTTCTAGTCGTTGACTGGCCGAAAGGTTTAAGGCTTATTCTCTAAAATTTTAGAACCAGGAAACTGTACTTTTACTACGTCATTTGTGCACATTGCTTTATTAAGGAGTTACTTGCCCGTATCTTTACTGTACTGAAAACACGATCCAAGTTAGTTGAACACAAAAAAATGTATAATAGACTTAAGCAGAGTTTTACATTAAATCATTTCAGGAACTATTATAAAGCTGGTTTAACATTGTACATAACTGAATTAACAGCAAAACTAGCTAATTTTGCAATTTTGATGGCTTAAGTGCAAAATTTCGCGATCTTCAAAATTTCTTGCTCTTCCTATAAAATTATGCACTTTAGGGATACGACATCGACATTTTGCACTTGCAATGTTGCAATGTAAGTTTCGCGACTGTGAATGAACAACTTAAACATTATACAGAAGTTATAAGAATGTCAAATTGAAATCAAGTCAACTGAATATGCTGCCAAAAAAGAGAAGATTTGTACGATTGTATGAATTTTATATGACCGACACATTTATCAACAAAGTCGAGTTATTAAAGAATTAGCTGAAACACCCAGATATATCCAATTATTTATGTGCTTAGACTTGTGACACCTGCTGGGAAAACTTTTGTGATGATAATGTCTTCCGTTTGTCACAACAGCAATTTCTCCTTGTTCCGAATTTTACAGTCGAAGTTAATCAGAGGAAGATGGATGAAGATGTTGTTCAGCTGTCGAAAGCCAATCAAAGTATTAAATTCCTCAGAATCTTCAAAGCATAAACGCAAGAAACAAGATTTACAAATAATTTTACGTGAAGTTCGGGAAAGAAGTTTTACAATACACTTATGCCATACAAAACAAAATACAAAAGCAGTTTGTTTCCCATCTTTATCCCACTAAAATTCTTTTGAATACTGAAATGGGTTAGAAATGATTTTATGAATTTTAATTAAAGAAAAATGATTTTGTAGTAAAATCTAAAAAAATGTTTCACTACAATAATTTAACTGCAGTCGTACTATTATTATTATTAGTCTTCCTTCAAATAAATATATTTGCCTATAATTAAATTTTTTAAACAATAGACAATAAGTCAAAGAAATTTAGAGTTTTAAAACAATATTTCCCAGTATTTATATAACATACGAGATGTCCAACAGCAATTGACTATTTTAATTTATTTTCATTTTGAATGGAGGAACATAAATTCCAAACGAAATTACAATAGTATTACACAGATGTTACAACTTTATCATAATAATTACTTCTTAAAAGTGTGTAATTCTAGTGGTTATTTTGTAATTTATGCAACCTGTTTTCAAAATGCTACAGCACTCAAATACTATCCTGTTTTAAACAGATCTAATAGTTTTATTTCTTTTTCTTCATCATGCATTTTTTTTAATACTAATAGTACTCTCTACCTTACAAACCATTACAGTTATTATACTAGTTTGGTTTTTCTTTATCACACCTTAGCAGCTAAAACTGGAAATTAGATAACCAGTTCTGTTCAATTTTAGGATTTTTCTATTTAGCATTATTTAACAATAGCTAATAAAAATTAAGCAAATTCGAATCTACACAATGTTCAAGAGCAAATTATCTGTTTTAATTTATCTGCTTCTTCAAGAAGCATAAATTTAAAATGAAATTACGTTGATGTGTTATGCAGATGTTACAACCGACGTTATCAAAATCATTATTTTTCAAAACTAAATATTTCAAGTGCCTATAAAATATAGAATTTATGGAATTTGTCTATTACGGTAAACAATGTAGCCATAAATATAGGCTATGTAAGGGTTGTGCGTGGGAAATGAATTTCTTATTCAACCTTGTGTGTATCTTCAGTAGTCATGAATTATAATAAAATAGATTTTCAATAATAATTTGTTATCCCAAGTGTTAATTTTGCCAATTCATGTCTTAAGAAAGCCTGCTATTTAAGAACGTTTGAGAACTGAGTTATATCAAAATCAAAAGTTAAATACCACATAATTCTTTCAAAATTTTTGTTGAATGTGCATTAGAAATCACAATAGTGTATACGAATAATTAATAACCTGAAATTGGAAATTATAAATTTGAATATACGAGTTTACTTTCATGTGCACCACTGACAATAGGTAAATTGATAACGGCAATATAACATAGCTATAGATATTCTCCTAAAGTACATTAGGAGAGATTACAGCATTCTAAAGTTTTCACACTGAGAACGGTGTATCTGTTCCCATTAATTAGGCTTGTCCAGTTTGTTATGTTTTAATCTAGATTTTTGGGAAAGGTTTTGGTAGAATCTATCTAAGAGCAATTTGAAATTCTAAAGTTTCTTTGGTATAAGTTAGAATTCATTAGTATTAAATGAGAGATCTACGAAGCAATCTTGAAAAAAATAATAAGAATAATAAAAATAAATAATTTTAGAATGACTGTGCCGTGTTAATATCAATGAGCGTTCTAAAATATGAATTTAGAATTTATATTGATTCTTAGATTTAATTTCCAAGCGTGTTTTTACTAAGAAGATTGCTCTAGAATTTTGGAAGACCTTTTAGACTTATATACAGCTTTGGAATTTAGTAGTGTCACAATTATTTTTGTCCAATTTTTGTTTGGAAAACTCTCAGCTTCTCTCAAAATGACTTAAGTTGCTTAATAAAATCATGTAAATCATTCTCCTATTTCAAGAAATGTGTAAACGATAATTGTTCATTTCGATATAATTTGTTTATAATTTTGTAAGGTATAGTAATAAACAGCGTTCAAAAATCAAAACGTCTGCAGAATCTTGATATCTAAGATTGCAATGCATTAATTATTATTCATTTTATTGTTTTCCATTATCTTTTGAAGTTTATTGCAGCTATTATTGTTGTCAAGTAGATTCAATCGCTATTATAGTATGGCACACCATAATATCCCTGAACTATTCTAGGATTAAAATTTAAAGGGAGTATTATATTATAGTACTTTTGGTTGGGGAAGTATAAACAATAAATACAATTTTTGAATTTTTCCAAACAGGAACACACTCAACGCATCTTCTCATTAAACGAAGAGGATTCGTTTTTGCTTCAAGTAATTGTCTCATAGTCTCTAGCAGAAAGATGATTTTCTTTTGCAATAAAGTATTTTTTGTCTTTGCTTCTTTGCAATGTTAGATGCTAATCTACCACTTAATGTAGTACCGTGCAGATAGGAAGGTCATGATGTCCTAGACTGCCTCAAATGCAAATATAGGGCTAGCAAATCCTGATGGTAGTCTTAAGGAAGTTATAATTGGTGAAGATTGTTTATTCAGTAAAGTATCAAATCGTGAAGATGAGAAAGCAGACAGCCTGCAGAGTAGCCTTACGACACTAATTAGCATTCAGTTGTAATTCTTCTAAAGTATACTGTATGAGCGGCGAATCCTAGTTACGTTAAAGCTAGATGAAGAAAGAAGCCATACGTCTGGAAAACATTTTGGTTAATAATTCAAGGGCTTTGTCATGTACTTGCAATTGCAAAATCGGTTAACGACGGAGGAACTACTAAAATTCAGAAGAAGAACTGTCGGAGAAATCGATATTTAAAATATTTCTCAGGGCGGTTTTGATTGTTCTATTCTAAATATCACAAAAATTTCTAAACTTCCCGATAGGACAGCATCACAGGTAATAATTAGATTTAGGCATTTAAAAGAAGTGACAAATGGTCTAAATGCTTGGTAGAGAAGCTGGCATCGAAGGAGAGCCTAGCACAAATCTTTGTGAGGACCAAGTATATGTCTGTAGAAAGAATTCTGAATTCTAGCTTGTAATTCTATCTTGTTGTGAAACCTCAGGGCAGAAATACTTAGAACGTTATTGTTACAAAGTTCATAATAATTTTGTTTTTGTTTAAATTAAAACAACGAACAGTTTGGAACACTGTGATTTTTTTCTGTCTATATTGATGTTTCAGTAAGACTTCCACAAAAAGTGGTTTTTGTTATAGCTTAAACAGTATCAGCCATATCAGGATGAATACTTTTTTGATTCAAAAAAGCAAGCTTGTTTGATCTGACTTAAAGGAAGAATAAGCAAACAGTTGGACTTTACTAAATATAGCAGGTTAATCTTTTTTTGCCATTTTGTTCAATTATTCCTAATTACATCATAGGAACAAATAAACGAAAGAAATCCTCTCGATCTTCCGACTTTGTATCGTGCTACAACTTCTTGTGAGGTTTTCAAGATAGTCAAATGAGCTGATGCATGAAGACTGGTCTTTATGTTTTTGCTACTGAGTTCCCATTCTGTGTTTGATTTCTAGCTTTTTGGCATTAACTTGACATTAATCATGGGGTCTAATAAGTATTCATAAAGTAAGTCAAGACTAAAGACATCGGTTTCGATCTTATTAATGATAACGGTATTCACCACTTGTACCTTTCACCTTTCTTTCTTAAGAAACTAGTAAAAATGTCTAAACTACCACTGACCTTTTTATTGATAGCTATACAGCAGAAGAATGATTAATGTGTAAGTTTCATACATATTGTATGTGAAATCCATGCTAATATGAATGGTTTCTGAGAGTCAATTTGCAATGGAGTTAAAAAAATCCTTCTTTCAACTGATTTGAATTCAAAGGTACTTCTAACCGTTTTTCTCTACTCGATAACTTATTACTTCTACCCTCTATCACTAATAGATAGTACTAAATATTTTCTATTTTTCTTGTGATCATCTCGTTGTTTACATTTACACGCTCTGCTGATTATTCAACTTTCACCACTTTAATAGCAATGCATTTTTATTGATGTTCTCCAAAAACCAATCAATATTTACCATTAGCTACAGTAGAAAAGTTGTTGCATAATATTTAATACCCTGGAATAAGAAACTCAGTATGTTTGAGGGAAAAAACTGAGGTATAGGTGATGGTTACCCCTGTCACTCCCAACTTGGAGTCAAAAATCAGTTCTATTAAACATTTGATTATTACCAATATTGAAAAATCAATGGAACGTGGATGCATTAAGATATTATCACTATTCTTTTTTAGTGCCGTTTGACGCAGGACCCAAAAAGCTAAAATCAGTACACGAATTGCAGTTTCTAAGTGCATATCAACTTACAACCCCATGAACTGAAAGCTCTAGCATAGAAATGAATGTGTTTGTTTCATACAGTACTGCAACATAAACAAGATTTAAATACCAAAGATATTTTTTATACCATCCGAACAATTAAACATATATTTTTAAAACACGTTCTGTCCATAATTCTTAATTATATGGAAATTGCAAATAGCTTATAAACACATTAAAAAAGCAATCACACATTTTAATGTGACTTTAAAAACTCAAGGTTCTAGTTAGTTATATAAAAAAGATATTTTTTGTTAAATCACTAAATGTCATTTAAAATACTTTACAACAAATTGTGATGAATATTTTAAAGAAATAAAAGCTTAACAATTTGTCAAATTGTCGGCGAAGAAATTCAATTTCAAACCGCATTTCATCGCGACGTTTTAAGAGCTTTAAAATAAACGCTATTCCAATGATACATGCATTTGGCAAAAGAAGACAGAGGTATAACAACCTGACAAAGATGAATGTAATTACGAAAAGAAAAAGTACTTTATTATAAGTAGGCGTTGAAAAATGACATTTATTATCATTTCATCGCGCGGTTAAATGAAAAATTAATTTGAATGTAAAAGAAATATCGAGATTGTAGGTTTATTATGTATTTTCAAGTGAGATTTTTCGAAACGCATTGTATACTTCGAGTAAAATTCCTAACAGCAAAATTAATTATAAATACGACTTGTCGACGCACATGACGAACATTTTGACATTGTTATGCTTCATTTAAAACGTGCAAAACGTGTGTGGCGTAGGCATGAAACTCGCGGCATAATTCTTATAATCCTTGTGACATTAAGGGGCTGTTAATCATTTTCATAGAGTCAAAAGGCGAGTTTATGTGAATATATTCTTCATTTCTCGTTGTAATTATGTATAGAGGTGGTTTTAATGCACTATGTACAAAATGAACTGATTGTATAAGTATACCTAGTACCTATTTTTTTAGAGCTTTGAAGTTATTTTTGTATTTTTTGTAATCTTACAGTTGGTTATCAAATTATTTTGCCGGTCGTTGTGGTGTAGTGAGGATTTATGGAAACCTGGATGTGGTTTTTCTAACTTTCGATAAAAAAAATTACGTGCAAAGAATAATAAGGATATTTTATCATTTTGTCTTGAGATTCATTGGCACCAAGGAAGCTAAATTGATAATAACGTCTGTTTTTCCAAGAATATACATTTTTTTCTGTTTTAGTCGTAAATTGAAAAAATAGGTGTTTCAAAACATGTGTGTGGAAATCCCCAAGGAACTGTTATGTTCTAATCTTGTATGCAAGGAAAAGGTTAAAGTATTTATAAAAACGTAAAAAAATCGCTTCCTTTATTTGATATTTGTAAAATATTGGGTATATTATGTTGAAAGCTTCTTTAAAATAAGTAAGAAGCAAAATTGTCTCGCCACATGTTAAACCGCTAGTACACCATTATAATTAGCAAATTTGTGGCGAGTCTGAGCCTAAAGGAAAATTATACGTGTGTGTGTCTCCCTATTTGTAGGTTTGTAAATACATACAACATTTTGTTTTCTGTAACCGCAATTTTCCACACCAACCACATGTCTTAAAATTTTGCCTGTAATTAATTCATGTACGTTCGCGTGCCACTTGTTAAATGTTAAATTACATAAGCAGTATAATATTCGGTTGCGATGTTTTTTCTTTTTCTTTATGTAACAAGTGACTATTTTTAACTTTTGTTGCAGGAAAATCGTTTTCGCTTACAATTACACTATCCACAAACCCTCCACAGATTGCGACGTATAATAAAGCAATTAAAGTGACTGTAGATGGACCGAGAGAACCAAGATCTAAAACAAGTAAGTGTCAAATTCAAGTTTTACATGAACATTTTTTGTGGTGTGAAACTTCTAAATCAAACAATAGTTGTTGTCAGTAATCTAGGAAAACTATTACAGAATTTGGCAAAATTAGAGTACGAGTTTATCGCGCTACCAATTTAATTCTGGCCATTTCAGGTATTATTTAATTTCTAAAGAAATTTAAATTGAATGCTAAAATTCATGTGTAACATCAAAAATCTCGACTTTTGACCTCATTGGCATAAGATGTTTTCTTAAGGTAATGAGAGGCCTAAATATCAGCAAGCCCAAAAACTGCATTCCAGCAAAACCATAGCAATTAGAAACTAGTTACTGAATTCTCAATATGCAGTAAAAAATTCTGAAATGATAAAAATGATATACGGAGTAGAATCTAAAATGTTTTCTACACTAACACAATTAATGTTAAAAGAACTGCATGAGAAAGTTAATTAACCTTTGAGCATATAAAATTCCATTGAGTGTAAATGTACACTACTTTGACTTAAAAATTATTTTCGAAAAAGAAAATATGAATGATGTCGCCTAAATCTTTTCATGTTTCTATACTAACACATCGTTCAATAAGTCCCGAGACTAACAACGAAAACAAC
>VTPC01001766.1:0-25270 GCA_011009095.1 Ignelater luminosus
AAAAAATGAACGTAACAAATTTAAATAAAAGTTATTGTCAAAAAAACAATTCAGCTTTTGAGTTATTTTCAGGTATCCGAAAAACCCAAATCAGATATTCAAATTCTTGCTACTCATAAAATTCCATAATTATTCTCTATTTTACTGAAACCATAACTGTTCAAATAAGTGAAATATCCATGTATGATATGGATGGTAAGTAGTAGTAATCATCATTTGATTTTAATAAATGAGAAACAACTAGAACAAGTGACAGCATGATATTGCCATTAAATTAAGAATTCAATTTAATAGATATAGTTGTATAGCAAAACATTCACAGGTTTTTCTGAAATTCTTATCTTCCCTGATTTACTAGAAGAAAGCTAAATAATCACAACATAAAGCCCAGAATACAACTTTGCCCTAATTAATCTGTCCCTTCATTTTCGAGTTATTTGTCATTTCATAACTTTAATGCTTTGTGAACATAATACCTGCTACATGCATAAAGCTGAATTTATAAACGCGTTGCCATTGCCATTAAAATTGCAGTTCAGAAAGGTTGACAATTTATAAACTTTTTGCAGCTGACGTTCTTGATGTCTTATGCATGCGTAATGTAGCTAGCTGCATTACTATTATAATTACTCAATCCACTTTTTATTTTATGATTTAGGGACAACACAGTGGCAGTTTTACCAGATGTGGTTTTATGGGTCCAGAGAATTTTAATGTTGTCTTTGATGTCTCTATTCATGCCATATCAAATGTCACTGGACCTATAAAAACATATCTGGCAAAAATGCAATGTGTGGTTCCACACTTAGAGGGTGAGTTCACCCTCAAATTCCCATCCCCAATAAGGACATTAGCAACAAGCATAAAGTAAATTCACTTCAATATTGTTTGTAATTTTCAAATTATGGTGCACTTTGAAAAAAGTATAGACATATAGTAAACACTTGGAGTTGAAACTACTACTTTAAATTAAAATTAAGGAAAGCTGTATAAACCCACCACCAATATCTGACACCGAAATGATCGCTCGAATAGCTTAGTAGTGTGGAGGTGAGATAAACGCCCTCTATACCTGGTAGTGATGTTGTGTATATCCGTCCAAAAGGTGATC
Source organism: Ignelater luminosus (assembly GCA_011009095.1). Classification (NCBI taxonomy): domain Eukaryota; kingdom Metazoa; phylum Arthropoda; class Insecta; order Coleoptera; family Elateridae; genus Ignelater; species Ignelater luminosus. The sequence goes on from VTPC01001766.1 coordinate 1,112, forward strand.
TTATTGTACAAGTATGGTGGAGTATTATTTAACATGATCTTATGAAACAAACAAGGGCCTGCGATATTCTACGATTTTTTATGTTTAACCATCTAGCCTCGGACAGTTTATTAGAAATATGTTGGTTCTTCCTGATACCATATAGAAATCTCAAGCGTGCATTTTGAATTTTTTGAATATGTTGTGCTGTTGGCACATCAATAGCAGAATAATAAACTGGTGAGCAACAATTGAAGTGAGACAGCACAAATCTTTCATAGAGATTCTTATTAATTTCACAGCTAATATTAATGATCTATGTGGAAATAGTTTTTTTTTTAAATTTTGATAAGCTTGACAAATATATTTTGCAATTTGAGCCCTATACTATAGTGTGCTGATTAAGTATGGAACAAATTCAATAACTTGAAAAGTATTGATATTTCGAAAAAAAAAAACAAAAAGGGGTGTAACGATTTAAATTGTTGGTCATCTTTTAATATATGTACAAATCAATGACGTCATCATTATTTGACCAATGACGTCATCGATATTTTTTTTAAATGGCAACCCCAAAATATTTTTGCAGATTATTATTCACCATTGAATTCTGTGTACAACGATCTTCAAATTTGCTCACACTTTTTGAGATATTTTTTTTGTTTAGAAAATTTAAAATATTCTAAATGGTATTTCAACAATTTAAATCTAGTACACTTGATATAAATTAAATTAAAAAATCAAGTACACATCAACTTGATTTTACCTTATGTGATCTAATTAGATTTGTCATTTATTATTTGAATCTCGATATTATTATTTGTATTGTATTTCAGTGCTTACAACAAGTAATAATTAATGTAGTATGGCCTACAGTGTCAAATGCTTTGTTGTAGTCTAGTAAAACTAAAACGGTGAGTTGACTGTGATCTGAGGCAGCTAAAATATTATCAGTCCAATTTAACAGTGTCGTATTGCAACTATATCCTGATCTAAAACTAAAGTGAAAATTGAATTTGTTAAGTTGCTAAGTTGGTTATAAATTACTCTTTCGAATATCTTAGATAACACCATACAAACTGACTGGACATAAATCTCTTAAGTTCTCTATGTTGCTTATTTTTAGGCAAAGATATGATAATTGCATATTTCCGGCATTCTGGGAATACATGTCAACAATACAGAAATTTACTAAATAAGTAATAAATGGTAGAATGTATTGACAACACAATTTGAACATATTAGTATTAATATTATCACATTCTTTAACAAACGGTAGATATTGTAATAAAATTCTTATCTTTATATAGGAACTTCTTTCTTTATCAATTTAATGTGTGGGAATGAGTCTTACTCAACCACTTTTATAGTTTTGTTTTTCATATTTTTTTTTACGTAGGTAGTTATTTTGCGGTCTGCTCACTAATCTAGAAGTGCACATGCAGTATAGTTTAGAAACTGATTGAAACGTATGTATATTCTTCACACATGTAGTGTGTCTCATTTTCAATGTACTTATGGGGTATCTGTCAGTTATTATTACCAAGTTCATTAGTGAAAACAAAATTTGTCAATCCTCTCCTGTTTTTATGTTTCTCATAAGTGCTGCCATTCCAATATTTTTAAATGCAAGTTACAGTTGACTTATTAACAACTGTTAGATAGAGAATTTGAAGCGCTCTCCCCAATATACGATTTGACACATTTATTTTTGAGGATGCTAAAGATATTCATAAAAATGTGTGTTACACACAATATCTTAATTAAGACTGAAAAATAGGTTGTAAAAAATGCATAAGCAAGTGTTTTATGAATAGTAGACATATTTGTTGGTATAATCAAACTTTTGATGCGAAGTTACGGTACCTAATAATCTTTGAGCAACGAGAAATTAAAAATGTGTGGAAATTACTAAAGATTTTAAGTAAAAATGGATTACTTAGAGAAGGCAGTGTGACTCATTGTCGCAGAAACACAAAACTGTTCGATCGAGTTCATATTGCAAATCGGTGTGTGCTCCACATTGCATTGATGTTCATCTCTTTGCATATGTGTTTGCAATTTGCTCTTTTGTTTTGTTTGTGATACGTTTATGGCGACAACATTCAGGTTGTTTTTGATGATTCACACTGCCTTCTCTAACTGATACATTTTTACTTCTAGTGACTTTTTAACAAAATCATTACTATTAGATTTGCCAATATTTATTTTTAAGTATTTCAAATGATATCACGATACACGAATGCCGCCTATCTATTTTCACTGAAAGTTATCATCAAATATTCAGGTACTGTTGTAGTTCTATATGGGGTAGCCCAAAAGTCTGGAAATGGTTAAATATCTCAAGAAATACACTTCAGATTAGAAAGTTACAAAATGTGTTCTTTTATTTTTAAAGATCTATTTAAATATGACACCCCCACTTTGGGGTGGAGTGAGGGATAGTTTTGAAAACTCAAATGGAACCTCTAATTTTTTTGTAGTTTTTGATTCTTTATTGAAAATTGTTTATGGACAGGAATAACCACCCCCACCCCTGCCGCCCTTACAGAGGAGATGCGAGAATCAACAAATACAAAAAAATAAGGGGTTCCCATTTAAATTTCCAAAACTACCTCTCACTCCAATCCCAAGTGGGGGAAGGGGTGGTCTTTGCGTGTCATATTTAAATAGATCTTTAAAAATAAGAAAACAGGTATTTCGTAACTTTCTAATCTGAAGTGTATTTCTCAAGATATTTAACCATTTTCAGGCTTTTGGGCCACCCTGTATGCTCGTAACCCATCTTGGGAAAATATAGTAGATATAAGATTTACACAATTTATACCTTAGATTATATAATTCATTACAAAATTAACCAATAGCAATTAAGAATCTTACCTAGTTACCATGTATTAATAAGCGATAACCCTTGACACGATGATATAATCACTTTGGTATTACTGCTGGTCCACAATGAAACAAAATACAATGAAAGATCTAGATCTAGGGCCACTATTTTCAAAATGCATTACAACTGTTTTGTGTTGTTTTTATTTAAGTCAAGGTATAATCGTAATGAATACCACTCTTGCATTAATTACTTATTATCAGAATATACTATTGATACACTCAAGATATTATTTCAGAACACCACTTTGGAATCATGGTGTTCTGAAACAATACGTTTCAAGTTAATACAGTGTATTGGATAATACTGAATACACTCCTTATATTATGGCCAACAACACCAAATCCTATTGAAATAAAGATTAGAGAAGTAACAAATTTTACAAATTTTGTTATGAAGGTAGAGGCATATGTTGTTAATATATGTGTATCAGAACTATTTCAGATACACACTGTATAAGTTTTTAGTTAATAACCTTTTTATAGCTTGTATTATCTTTATAATAAAGTTTATGTGTTCTTTTCATGTTTGTGTAATTTGTTTCTTTTTCGTCATGCTTAATTTAAAACCTGTAAATGTGTTACGTGATTTATTAGGATGTTAGTAAAAAGGTATCTAATTTGCAATTTTATATTAATATTTAAAAACGTAAAACATTACCTTGTTTCTTTCTGATTCTTCACATGATGTATAATGTATAGCACACACACTTATTAAATGTAAGTTCCTAATAATTATCAAAATATTGGGTGCTGGGAAGTGATCTTCCTGTATTTCCAGTTCATATGCTATACTCTGTCATTCAGAAAGAAGGGATAACTCAATAACTTTTTTATGTTGCAATTGACAAAACAACGGTTAAATAGTTTGTTGTCTATGAGCATGTGTGCTATTTGGTGGCACTTTCAAATTTTTATTATCATTATTATTTATTGTTATTACACACTCTAATGTTGAATTAATAAATTTCGTCAAATTTGTGATTTTACAGATAAACAATAATTCTGTCAGATTTGAAGTTTTGTTTTCCATGGCCATAGTGTCTTGCTTGTTAAAAGCTGTCTGTTGTTTTACGATAGTTACATGTAGACAACAGCTGTCTTGTACACTCCCAACTTTTTGTGGAATTTAGAGCGAAACATTCTTATGCAACACATTTTATATGTGCAGAATGAGAAAAAATAGAAATCAAACCGGAAATGCAAAAAAAATTGAAAGTGCCACCAAATAGCACACATGCTCATAAGACAACAAACTATTTAACTGTTGTTTTATCAATCGCAAAATAAAAAAGTTATTGAGTTATCCCTTCTTTTTGAATGACACTGTATAGTGGTAGACTGTCAAACTGATTTAGCTTTTTGTAAGTATCTATAATACAGTGATGTGTTCCTTTTTGAATAGACTGACAAACTGATTATCTGCCTTGGATAATTGTCTGACATTAATCTTTATTTGCGAGAGGGCTAAGAAATAAAAGAAAACGGAACAAGATAATATTTATGTGGATTAAATTTTCCATTTTCTCAAATGAGTTTCTTAACCGGTATAGGAGTTAAGACAAAATTTATCATTCATCTCAAAGACAACACACATTTTTATTTATTATTTATACATAAGAGTGTAAACATGAGCACCCCCAAGAAACATCCATTAATTAATGAATTAGCCTATTTTACAATTATCTAAAGAAATGAAAAAATTTCTATAATATCCTATAAATTACAATATTAAAATACTCATCAGATTTTGAGATAGCAAAATATAAGATATAATTAGTACAGAGATATGTTGTAACTGCACAAAAAACATGATATTGTTTAAAATAAATTAAGCAAAGAAATTAAACATAAAAAAGATTAGGATATTTAAAAATAAAGCTAAAACAAGAAGAATTAATTTAAAGTCAATAAAAGGCAGATAAAAAGACAAAGCAAACAAATTCCATTTCATAAATGTGCTGACAAATTTTTTTTTAAACTGGAAAAGAGAATAAATTCTGTACTATTCTGTTAACTTGGGAAATCTCTGTAAAGATGCATATTGAGAAACATCATACAGTACAGATTTGCCACCTTACGACTTTCCTAACTCTTTTGTTCATGGATCAAAGTTTTACAAAGAAAAACACTTTGCATCCATTGTATATGGGGGTTCTAACTTTGGAAGAAATTAACTTTAAATGCAGCTGAAAGCTACTTCAATGAAGTCTGGAAATCATCCTTTTATTATAACTGCTCAGATAACCCAAATTTACATATTTCCAAATCTAGAAATTGAACTGTTGAATATGGAGCGAAGCATGTAAAATCTTTACACTTTCTTTTATTCTAGGATGAATATGAATCAACATCATTTTTTTACTTTGTTGGTAGGAATGTTAATAGGATTTATGATAGCAACTTACTTAATACTTTCATCACCTGAGCGTTGTTGGCCATATTTACAAGATCTTCACATTAACAGAGAAGTATTGTCTAATGTGTTACGTGAGTCCCACAAGAAAGTTCATCATCGAATGGAGAACTCTGCAGTAGCTGATTATTTAGCAAAAAAAGTTCGAATACTCTGTTTAGTTATGACAGAGCCAGAAAACCATATAAACAAAGCTGTACTTATAACATATACATGGGGAGAACGATGTAATATATTATCGTTCATAAGTTCAGGGAAAGGTGTATTTCTAATTATGCATTTTGTGTACAGCTTTCACATGTAATCCTTTTTAACAGATGAAGTACTACCTAGCATTATATTACCAGTGACTGAAACTGGCTCATGGGGAAGAACCAAAGAATCTCTAAAATATGTCTATAAATACCATCTTCATAAAATTGACTGGATCCTTCTAGCAAATGATGATACGTAAATTTTGCTAGTAACTTAAGAAGTTGTAATGTTTAGTAATACTTTAATTTCTAGATATTTTGTATTAGAAAATCTACGTTTAATGCTGATGAATTATAATGAATCTAAAGCAATTTATTTTGAGCACCAGTTTCCGTATAATTCTGAAGAATCTAAGAATGTTAATGCTGGACGCATATTGAGCCGAGAAGCAATAAGAAAAATTGTGGAGGTAAGAACCATACACAGGGTGTTTCCTAATGATGGTAAGAATTTTTAATAGATAATTCCTGGGCTAATTATAATTAGAAGGGCTTTAAAATCTATAGAGAAAAATTGGTTTTCGTCATATTTTTTTTCATTTTTGGCCCAATAGTCCAGTCAATGAATGCCCAAAAACGGATTGTAGAGGACATGGAAAGGGGGAGAATTTTTCTTTTCAGAAATGTGTTGGGGGTAGTTAGGAGGCAAAGATACTAAAAGTCCCCGCCCATACCCCTGCCGCTTCAGGGGGGAGTGGGGTGGAAAAGTCCCTCTTTTCGGTTTCTTGCTTATAACTCGGAAACGGTGCGTCGTACGGTAAGAAGTATTCTCTACAAAATAAAAGATAATTAAATTTCCTACAAGACTGTCCATATTCATTTTTTTTCTATGTGTTATAGTTTCCGAGATATTCGCCAGCGAAGATCGATAATTTTCGAAAAACTTTTTTTTGCCTCACATTTTTCGTCTAACTTGTCCTTCTAACTCCTCAGACAAGTCGTCAGACAGAAAGTTGTAGAGCGTTCAGTCCCCTTTAGAAATATTACTAGTTACTAATTTATCTTCTACAGGTCAGAGGTTACAGCAATTTGAAGTTTTTTGATACATTTCGTGATTTCTCAAGAAAAGTCAATGAATGCCCAAAACGGGGTTGTAGAGGAATTCTTCTCTTGAGGAATGTGTTGGGGGTAGTTAGGAGGCAAAGATACTAAAAGTTCCCGCCCCTAGCCCTGCCGCTTTAGAGGGGGATGGGGGTGGAAAGGTCCCTTTAGTCGGTTTTTCGCTTATAATTCGGAAATGTTGCGTCGTGCGGTGAAAAGTATTCCTTCCAAAATAAAAGATAATTAAATTTCCTACAAAAATGCTTATATTTATTTTCTTCCTATGTGTTATAGTTTCCGAGATATTCGCCAGCGCAAATCTGTAATTTTTGAAAAACTTTTTTTGCCTTGCATTTTCCGTCGAAGTTGTCCTTCTAGCTCCTCAGCCTTATGTTTCCGGAAAAGTCGCCAGACAGGAAGTTGTAGAGCATTACATTTCCTTCAGAAATATATATATATATTTACTAATTTATCTTCGACAGGTCGGAAGTTACAGCAATTAAGAAAACTGTACTTTCGTTATTATTGTTATTTATGTTATTTATGCCAAAAATAAGTAAGATTTCTCTTAAATTCCAGTTCGATAATAACGAAAGTATAGCTTTCTGGAGAAATCACGAAATTTATTCGAAACTTTCAAATTGCTGTAACTTCTGACCCGTAGAAGATTAATTAGTAAATATATATAATTCTGAAGGAAATGTAATGCTCTATAACTCCCTGTCTGACGACTTTTTAGAAAACATAAGGCTGAGGAGTTAGAAGGACAACTTCGACGGAAAATGCAAGGCAAAAAAAGTTTTTCAAAAATTACAGATTTGCGCTGGCGAATATCTCGGAAACTATAACACATAAGAAGAAAATAAATATAAGCATTTTTGTAGGAAACTTAATTATCTTTTATTTTGGAAGGAATACTTTTCACCGCACGACGCAACATTTCCGAGTTATAAGCGAAAAACCGACTAAAGGGACCTTTCCACACCCCCCCCCTCTAAAGTGGCAGGGCTAGGGGCGGGAACTTTTAGTATCTTTGCCTCCTTACTACCAGCAACATATTTCTTAAGAGAATTCCTCTACAACCCCCTTTTGGGCATTCATTGACTTTTCTTGAGAAATCACGAAATGTATCCAAAAACTTAAAATTGCTGTAACCTCTGACCTGTAGAAGATAAATTAGTAACTATTACATATTTCTAAAGGGGACTAAATGCTCTACAACTTTCTGTCTGACGACTTTTCTGTAAAACATAAGGCTGAGGAGTTAGAAGGACAAGTTTGACGAAAAATGTGAAACAAAAAAAGTTTTTCGATAATTATCAATCTTCGCTGGCGAATATCTCGTAAACTATAACACATAAAAAAAATAAATATGGACAGTCTTGTAGGAAATTTAATTATCTTTTATTTTGTAGAGAATACTTCTTACCGTACGACGCACCGTTTCCGAGTTATAAGCAAGAAACCGAAAAGAGGGACCTTTCCACCCCCCTCCACCCCCTGAAGCGGCAGGGCTAGGGGCGGGGACTTTTAGTATCTTTGCCTCCTAACTAGCCCCAACACATTTCTGAAAAGAAAAATTCTCCCCCTTTCCATGTCTTCTATAACCCTTCGTTGACTGGACTACAAGGTTATATCATGTTATTGTAAATTTGATAAGATGACAATTGATGAAACATTAGATCCGGTGGCAGATACAATTAGTTGTTTAGCAATTATTTTGTTTTCTCATAAAAAATGACTCATGTTTATCTTTTAAGGTAGGATTATCAAATCCAAATCTATGTAATACTTCAAGTAGTAGTAATGAAGATGTTGAACTGCATAAATGTATGAAGGCAGTTCATGTGAGAAAAGGAAATTCTCTTGATTCTTCTGGTAAAAATCGTATATTGCCATTTGTGGATAAATATTATTTTGAGCTGGGAGCTAATAAGGTAACATCTACATCTGATGTTATTCTAAAACAAAGCACCTATATATGTTTGCTTGTCATCTATCAGTTATCATTATTAAGTATTACTAATATTAGGTATTTCTTTTTACTGTAGAGTACAGGTTGTTGTTCTAATAGTACAATATCATTCTACAATGTGAGGGACATGCTCACATTAGAATATTTTCTCTACCATGTAAGACCACATGGAATATCTCAATATTACTACAAAGAAACATCATCAAATGTAGACGATAAAATCAACCATAATGAAACTGCTAATATAAACTGAATTACAAACTGTTTAACTGTTATGTATTTATTTAATAAAACAGTTTTTCTTCTATTTTATTATTTAGAATACCTGCATAATAATGAAACTTACTTTTACAGTACAATATCCAAAGTAAACACTAATAAAATTGTAGTGGTAATCTAATAACAAATCTTATAGTTTGTCGATTTGCTAATTAGATGATAGCAGCCTGGCATATTTTGCAACTCTTCTTTAATTTAATACAATGGCATTATAAATTTGGTAAAATGAGATTCAATAACAAAAAAATGCAATGGTAGCCTTTCTAGTAATTCATAATGTCCATAAATAAATCTACGCACGCCACTGACACAAGCGTAACGCCACCAGTTCGACATATCATTACTACCCTCCAACTCTTAGTTGAAGGCGGAAGGGTTAGTCTACTTGTCAATCTCTATATGCCGTTTTCTCTCTTGAAGTTGGAACTTTGCAAGTGGAGCAAATGATTACGTGATACATACAGCAAACAGAATTTATCAGAATAAAAGAACGAAACAGTGTATCAATTCATCATAAAATGTAAACAAATAAAATTGTAAACATAACCTCACCAATAATTTTATTAATTTTAATTTGAATCAGACTGCTGTGTTATAAAACTAGAATAGGTATATTTATTAAATTAACAAAGCTGTAACAATTGAAGTTAAGGTTATAATATGTGTTTTGTTTTTTTGTTTCTTCTGGGCAGAGTTGCCAAATAAAGATATAATTTATTTGCATATTAATTTATACAAATTTCTCACATTTGCCTGCAAACTTGTTGTTCAGATGAAATCAGATGTATAGAATTTTCAAAATGATTGTAAAGAAATTAAACAATAAAAAATAAAAATTAACGTATGGAAGAAATTTTGTTGGATATTTCCAAATTTGGCAACCCCGCTTGTGCTTCCATAAACTCCTAACACAACCTTTCCAATCGATGCATTAAGAGTTTGTATCTTTTACTCTGTACTGTAAAAAAACGAATGCTATAATAGCGCACTCTGTTAGCTTAATCACAAAAACCGAACGACTTTTACAACAAGTGGTGCACTCTGAGTTTAAAGAACTACATAAACGAAAGTACCTTAAAGAGGTATCATTAGTTTGGCAGTGCATTTTTCTAATGTGAGGACATACAAGAGACCCAGATAGAGGTCATATTATATGCCACATAGTCATCAATCTTTTCCAGGGTAGCTAACAATGAAAATACTAGCTTTGCAAAAAGAAATTTAAATTAAGAAATTAGTCATTTTTATATTATTTGAGATGTGTGAATTACTCAAATTAAAGTTAAAATGTATTTGGGATATAACTATTAATTACGATAAAAATTAGAAATGAGAGTACAAAAATATTTAAAAAAACCCATGCGATCTATTGTGATTGGTGTGATGTTATTTGATATGATCCCCATCCATTTTGCTTTGTTTTTTGTGCTTTTGTCATTTATTAATTGTCATTGCTCTATAAGGTTATGTCAATATGTCAAATTTTTGTTAATTATTTTTCATTTGTTTTTCACAAACTTTATGTAAGATCTACAAATATTACATTGTCTTGCTTTAATAAAAAAATGAAACATTTAATTTTTAGGATATTCTCAAACTTTTAGCTTCAAATTAAAATTTAAAAATTGTCTATCTCCGATTTAAATAATGTCAACAACATTGTAAATAAACTATATGAAAGCACTAGATAATCAGAACACAAATCATGCAATTTCTGTAACACTTTCAGGTATAAAATCGAAACAAACTTGAATTGTTTTTAAAATTCCTTGAATAATTTGTTTTTTCTAAATAATTTGTTAGCAATAATTATAGAACTGGCAATCTGGGTTTTAGTTTATATTGAATACTTTTGTTTGTATCTGCACTGTCAGTATTTTTAGTTTTTTATGTAGTTAATCCTGGACATATCGAGTGATGTCACACGACAGCCATTATGAATTTAGCTGTTTTTGTGCATGAGAAAATCCTTTGAATTTCAATAATATAAATACACTGCTGAAAATTTGAAGTGAGACATATCACAAACTCACAACACTAGGTCAATTACACTAGTCAACAAATTTCAAGTTTTGGAATTCCCATAAAATAATGCATGCAAACTGTTTTCAATATCACTTTCAGCTTTGAAATTCTTTTATTTAAAATCATTTTGCAGGGTGTCCCAATAATCTGTGAACCAAAGATATTGCTGTCATTTGCCAAAATATCAAGAAATGTTATTTACAACTCGTAACATCTAAAAATGAGAAGAAATATTAGACTGTCGCTTATAAACACCATCTACAGCCTCCCTTCTTAGTGTCCAACAGTAATCCGCTAACATAACAGAATTCCACTTGCCCTGGTACCGTTTTTCCATTCCTAATATCTCTTGGTGGAGACGCTCGACATGTTTTTCACTAACGTCCTCCATATTCTCAGGGCAGAAATCCAAATGAAGCAGTAGGATGTGCATTTTAAGACATGTTACCACCAATAGCGTGAAACGCTTGTATCATATTTTTACTAACACTTTGTAATTATCTGCTTTTTTGTCCCCCAAAACGTTGGTGAAAACTAGTACCATGGATAACCAGACTATTTTTTCTAGTGGCGTTAATCTGGTTTCAAATGTTTTATCATTTACTATTTCTCGTATTTGGGGTCCGACAAAAATGCCTTCTTTTAGTTTTGCTTCTGATATTTTTTGAAATTTTCTTTAAGGTAATTGAAACCGCCACCTTCACGATTTAGTGCCTTAACAAAATTGTTTTAGTTGAAATAGCATCGCTTAAATGCTAGCAACACGCTTATCCCCTTCCTAGAGAATATCAATCAATGACAATCGAGGAGTTGGCCATTGTCTCACACCATGGATTATCAGGCCGCGTCATGCCTGAAACAAATTTCAACTTGTGCGTTTTCGCCGTAACTTGAGCTAAGCCAACGCTGTTACTTTTCCAGTTGTTTATACTTTATATCAGCTGACTAATTTTATCAATCAATGATTCTGGGTAAAAATTGTGTTGACCAGTGTTATTTACAGCTGAATTGCAGTTTCTGCAGTTGATATATTTGGACTTGGACCAAGCAATTGTCAATGTCCCACTTCAAATTTTGAGCAGCATATAATAAAAAATGTGCAATTCTCCATTTCTTTCTTGATTTTCAGTATTTTCCATGTCATTTTCTTTACATTTATATTAATATCAACTTTCTGTTAAAAATTCAAATTCTGCTGAGATGTAGATTATTTGAAGAGTAATTCATGATGTCTTATCATATGCTACAGATGTCCAATCAAAAAGTTTTTATTTGATTTTCTTATTTGTACAAGAATAATACTAGTAAAGTAGGTACGTACATAATGGTACATATTGACAGCTTATTTCTTTCACATTTATATCTTACCCCTGGTAGCATAAAGTGTTTTTAAGATTGTTACTAGCTAATGCGATGTTAACTCTAAAATCTAACAATCTGATTGGCAAATTCTAAGTTGACATTAAATTCCTTTACTTCTGATTGGTTAATGACGTTCTTAACTTGACAACACAGTTAAGAACACTTTATGCAACTGGGGGTTAATTTTTAAACTGAGGGTTACTAATTTTGGAAAAGAAATAATCAAATAATTATATAAGCTTTATATATTTACTTGATACAATAATAATTAATAACTTAATAAATATATTATCTTTTAAAATTTTAAAATCATTACTACACTTTATAACGTCTTTTTTAAATTAATATATGCATAGGATAGTACGAAGATATCACAAACATATATACACAATTTTGTAAATAACAGTTTTACATACTGTAGATTACAGAAAAGGAAAGGGAAATGAAGAATATAAGAACGCAGTACATTATAAGATCTAATAAAATATAAATAAAACATCTACATATAGATAATAATCTTTGACATAAAACTCTGTTTAGACCTTTTGGATTTCAAATAATTTTACATCGGTATCATACCAGATTGGAGGGTCCACATTCCTGAAATAAATATTTTTATATTTTTATTTGGAAACGTGTGTAAAGTTTACTTAAAACAAAAAATATCTGATTCATTTGAATTTTATTTCTGATTTAGCAGTTTGAATGTGACATAAAATGTCACCAGTACCGATATTATTGAAGTATTGATCAGTTTCAAAATTGAACAAAGTTTGTATATCTTTATTCTTTATAAGCTGATAAATAATTTTGTGTAGCGAAAAAGAATGATTAATTAAGAATTTTGTTTAGCAACAACAGACCATCCTTCTGGAAGGCCATCTATTCATAAGCTGCAGTTTCTTTGATTTTTTTCTTCTTAATCTAGTTTATTATGAAAATCTATACTCACCGAAGGTAGATTACTCCCCACATATATGTGCGGAACCAAACAGTAGTACCAGTATTGGCTTGATATTTACGAATCAGAATGGGATGTGGAACAGGTAGAAGGCCCACCAATGTTCCATGTTGGAGAAATTTCAATATTTCACTTTCATCAGTTAAGCCCCTGTAAAAAGTTTTGATATTGCAAATACATAGACTTAATAGATGAAAAAGTGACAGATGTGTGACAAGTTTTATAGATCTTTTGGCATAACAATTGATATACTATTAATTAAAAAAAACTGCTGTCAATATCACTTTCAGCTTTGAAATTCTTTTATTTAAAATCATTTTGCAGGGTGTCCCAATAATCTGCGAACCAAAGATATTAGTCATTTGCCAAAATATCAAGAAATGTTATTATAAATCAAATCATACGGTTATTATTGTGAATAGGGTCTTCCACGAAATTTCAAAAACTTCAATAATACACACTAAACAACTAAAAAAAAAAAATCGGCACTGATTTTTCGATTAAAAGAAATTGTTTTTGTCAGTAAATGCAACTTGAAAATGCACTGCATGTGAAAAGATCAAGAAAGACCGCCATGTTGTTGTGACGTCACTCCGCACATTGGCAGTCCGCTGTAGCAATGTTTACGATGGAGCACGCGGAAGGAAATGCAGATATTCAAAAGAAAACTGTAAACAAATATTGCATTGTGCCTGGTTGTGAAAGCAGCAGTTATCGTCAATCGAAAAAATTGTTTTTAAATATCCCGACCGGCGACATACGATAAAATTGGTTGAAACAAATGCGACATGACATTACAACTGTGTCTCTGACATCTCATTTATACTGTTGCGAAGATCACTTCTAAGTAAGCACACTATTTATTACTGTTTTGCATAAAATATCTACAAAAATGTACTTAAAATCTGAATCTTAGATTTTTAAACGTAGAGTATTAGTTTTCAAGTAACAAAAGGTAAGCAAAATTTAAACTTTTTGCAATAGTTTATATATGGTTTTGTCAGTAGAACATTATTTTCATGCACATTTTTATTAATTTCAAGATACTGATGCAGCTTAGTTCATGCGCTAAGAATGGCTGCTTGTCACGAGAGATCTTAGCACACGATTAAACTACTTGAAATTTGTTTAATTGTAAAGCATGTTTTACTATTGAAATTTATACTAAACGTTTCTATATGAAACAATGTTGCTAAAAATGCAACAAATTATTCAGAAAACTCTCAATATATACAGGTATATTGAATTTATTTTTGAAAATGCCGATAACTTCCTTATTTACTATGTACTCAAAGCGATTCAGGATGTTTTAGAATTCATTTTACAAATCTTACCAAATCCTGGGATTATTTTAAATTGAAATATAAATATTTTAAAGAAATATTTGAAAATTGGAAAAAGTTTAATTACTAAAGTAATAAATATAGTTGTTTGAAACATTATTTTATAAATCGCTTTTAAAAAGCACTTGAGCTTTTGAATTATAGAATTCTCTATTGCAAAGTAATCAAAATGACATTTATAGGTTATCAGATAAAGCTAAATGTCATAAAAATAATAATTTGAAGTAGAATACAGGGTGAAATTGAAATAGTTAGAAAAAGTTTAATAGGTAACTGCTGATGCCTAGAGATGTCCATTGATAACATTCGTAATTTAAACCAGTGGTTCTTAATCGGTGGTCCGCGGACTACTGGTGGTCCCTGAGAGCACCCGAAGTGGTCCTCGAAGTCATCATACAATTATTAAAATTATTAAATAAATGACGAGTCGACGACGCGTGAAAGTTAATGAGTCGGTAGCGGACGGAGCCGGGGCTAGGCGCGGGCGCGGAGGTTTGCAGCGAGTGTCTCGCTCGGTACATCCGAATTATTGTGACCGTCCGCGAAAATTTTTCAAAGGCAAACTAATAGATTTAAAAAAAATGAAACTTAGACCCAGCGGAACACATTATGTAGTAGCTGAAAAAACATTGGCTGCATCGTTTGAAATTTCGAAACTGATTGCCAAATCAAAAAAAGCACACACAATCAGCGAATCTCTAATAAGCCTTGTATGCTTAAACCTTTTAGAGCAGAAAGCTCAAAAGAAAATTCGTGGAATTCCACTATCAAATGACACGGTGAAGTCGCGTATTCAAAAAATGTCAAATGACATTAAAAAACAAATTATTGACAAGACAAAATGTAGTCCTTATTTTGCGCTACAATGTGATGAATCTACCGACGTTTTACAATGTCGTCAATTACTTGTATTTATTTGATTTTTGAATGACAATAGAATGTTTCAAGAGGAGTTACTATTTTCTCCAGAACTGGAAACGACGTCACAAGGTACAGATGTTATGGATGTAGTAAGTCAATATTTCAAGAACCATGGACTATGTGGCAAAAGCTTGCTGGGTTTTGTACGGACGATGCTCCTGCAATGCTTGGTTCCTGCCCTGGTCTTGCAGCTTTGATTAAAAAAAAGAATCCACCTGCAATAACGACGCACTGTGTTATTCATCGTCAAGCATTGGCTGCCAAAATGCTCCCGAAATGCTTTGCTATTACGATGAAAGCAGCTGTAAAAGTAGTCAACTTTATTAAAAGGAGCGCACTTAATACTTGTCTCTTCAAAAATTATGCTCTGATATGAACTCTGAACATGAAACGCTGCTTTTTCACACTGAAGTGCGTTGGCTTTCCAAAGGAAATATGCTATCGAGGTTGTACAAACTGAGAGAGGAAGTAAAATTATTCTTAACTAATAAGGAAAACCAAGAGTTGTTGGATCAGTTCTGTCAGTTCAAATTTCAAATACATTTTGCTTATTAATTGGATTTTTTTGCACAATTAAACAAATTGAACCTTCAGCTGCAAGGGTCAGGAAATATGAAGTTGGAAGGCACGAGCGACATATTTGCATTTGAAGATAAAATCAGTGCGTTTATTGCTAAAATCGACCTATGGATCAGCAAAGTCAAAAGAGAGTACTTTTCTGTGTTTGATATGCTGAATCCAATTATTGATGGACAGTGTGTTGAGATTAAAGGAGAAATACTAAAGAACATTACACTTTATTTACAAAACTTGAAAACTGAATTCAATCGCTATTTTCCTGACTGCAAGGACAGAGGAATTCGGAAACTGATTCGTAATCCTTTCATTGTCAACATTTCTGAGGTGCCTGATGAAATTCAAGAAGAGTTAATTGAAATGCAACATGATAGTAACTGCAAAGATACATTCAAGACAGAAATTAAACTTGAAGATTTTTGGAGCCAAAAAGCAATTTCTTTCCCTAAAATTCAAGAAATTTCTTTACATTACCTTACTTTATTTTCAACCACATACTTATGCAAGCAGGGATTTTAGGTGCTTTTGATAATTAAAAATAAACATCGAAATAGTTTGAATGCCAGTGCCGACATGCGTTTGGCTTTGAGTAGCACTGAACCAAGAATTCAGCAGTTAGTAAACAGTATGCAGTCACAAAAATTGCACTAAAATGATATAATTAATGTAAAATTTTCCCAAATAATATAATACTCTTGGTTTCGAGTAATTTTATACATGTTTTATTTATAGAATAACTTTATAATAATTTATATCACCACCTAACAGTAGTGGTCCATGGGAAGACAAAAATTTAGTCAAATGGTCCCTCATCACTAAAAGGTTAAGAACCACTGATTTAAACAGAGCTAGGTTTCCACATTTTGAGAACCGCTGATGTATACCCCATAAGTTTTCAGAAAAATTACTTACAATGACATTATACCATAATAATAACCTCCTTGTAATGTAATTTATTACCATCATGCAAAAAAGTGAATGCATTTGCTGCATGTTAGCACTACATTCATTTATACTCATTCCCTATATAGTGTGGTTCAAGAAGTTTGAAACAAATGGGAAAAATCTTAACCAATTGCTGTACAGAAATGAAAGTACTATAGAAAATTGAGACATGTCTGAAATTGAAGTTAACACCAATCAGAATCATGAAAAGTCATGTAGCATACAGAGGAGATACAAAAAACTGTAAATCAGTAGAGTCAAGTCTCCTTACTCTTGGAAATATTATTAAGAAAAATTGTTTAAAATTAAAAAAATATGCTGAAATATGAAATCATGGCCTCCTATCTCAAAAATAATTCTTTTTGCTTTTATTTGAATAATCCTTGTAGTTGTGAAGTATTTTAGCAACTAATATATATTGATACCTTAACTTGATCCTTGGGCAACTTTCAATTGTTTGTATCTTTCCTGTAAGCTATATGATATTTTACGATTCTAATTGGCTTTGATTTTAAACATGCACCAACTTTCTGTATACTTTCATTTCTGTACAGCAATTGTTTAAATTTCTTCTCTTTGTTGCAAACTTTTTGAACCACACTGTAGATTCTAAAATTATCTTCAATTATGCCAAATCAGAATAAACACTGGGTTTGTCTGTTCGTGGTTCAACAGAGAAACCTGTTTTTTCTTTAATAACTTAAACAGAATATGAAATATTAAAGTGTATTTTTTGTATGATGGCAGGTATGAGGTGTCTACTATCTTGCAAACTGTTATAAGCAGACAGTGGAAGATCCAAAGTTAAGTTGTGCATTATGAATTTGTAGTGTTTCTGTCTTTCTCGTTGTCTTGCCTTCTCAATTGGGTTCTGGTCATCATATCAAAGTTACAGATTCTTTTAATAACATATTTCATAATAAGACAAACATCTAAAATTTCTTCTACCTGAGTAGATTTATGCAACTTCTGAGAGCTCAGCCACATAGAATGAGCTAATTCATATAAACTAGTGTAGTAGTAGTAATCTGTGATACATAAGGCAAGTTAACCTGTTTAGATTTTTTTTTACATGGACCATAAGCAAGATATTTTATAGGGAATAGATATGGTTGCCTCATATGCTGAAATTCGAAACCATGACATAATAAAGAATGCTAAAGCGCTACTGCGAAAGTACAGTACATCATTATTTACGATGGTTATGAATTAAATATTTGATATTGCAGCAGAGAATAAATTATTCTGTGATCACAATATTTGAGTCTTTTAATTTTAGTTATCAAGTGGCATGGCAACATGTCAACATTCTAACTGATGTGACATTAAATGATCAACTTATGAGACAACTGTATACTCTAAGAACCATGGAGTATAGAGACATACTATTCTAAACATCCTGTATAATAAAATTATTGCTTTCAACATACTTATCTATGCAAATCTTTTCTACTTGAGGAACCAGAACTTGGAGTAATCTCATTATAGTCTGCAGAGGTAATTTACTCTTCCATGATTGCACCCATTCCCCTGTTGGTATCCACTGTCCAGCATTTTTGTCTGATACTCTTAAATTATTGATCTAAAAAATAACATCAAAAATTAATTTGAAAGACCACTTAAAAATCATCACTCATAATTAATGACATAAATAAAAGTAAACGTTATTTTAATGTGTCTTCTTTATAAATTAATATAAAGGAAAAGAAATTATTTTATACTTACAGTAGTTCCTTTTCCTGTTGGAGATGTAGGTGATTCACTAGGCTTAAATTTATTTGGTTGATTTGAGGATTCGGTTGATGCAGTCTAGAACAAAATTTATGAAAATAGTTTCAGAAATAATCACATAGTCTTTAGTTAACATTAAATAAGAGAGAAAAGTATGAATGTATACACATTAGTGTAAGCCTTCTAAATGTATCTAGTTTTACTGTCTAAATAGAAAGATATTGAATTCCAATATAAATGGGATATAACAATAACAAAATAATATGCTAGAAGTGTTAGATTCTTTCCATTATTAAACATGCATTTTCATGCAAAAACAGCTACTTTTATATTTGTACTGTAGTATTTTTGATTAATAATAACACCAATATGTATTAAACTAACATTTTGTGCGTTTCATACCTGTGTACTATTTCTATCTTCCAAGTCATCACTTCTATCTAAGCTCTTACTACTTGTACTAGCACTTAAATTAAGCGTAGTAATTCCATTTACAACTGATAACTGTTCTAACTGCTGATAAGCAGGATGTGCAGATTCTTTTTCTGTCATCTGGCCTATACCTGGTGTATCAGGTAAAGAGGCCTTTAGGGTCCCTGGTTCTGCTGGCAATGCTGGATGTGAACCATCCATTGCCATTTCTACTACATTTTCTTGACTAGTTGCATTTGATAAATGCCTTTTTACTTTTTTGCTTAATGTTTTTGCTATACTACCATAGTCACATGGTAAGTTTGCCAAACTGTGAAATACTTGTCGTTTTCGAATGATAGTGTAAACTAAATTAGAATTACCTAAAAAGAAAGATATAAAAATCTCATTGAAATGGGTAAGTTTATTTAAACTGTAGGAATATTCTTTATAAATCATTGTAATACCCATATTAGAACTTACCATCAAATTGATACTGAATAATATTATTAAAGATTTCCAGTAAGAAAAATACTAAATGATGATGAGCAGGTGATGAAAATAAAAACCAAGGTGTACTAAATGCTTCTAATAAATGTAAAAGCTTAGTACTGGCAACCATTGAGAGAGTTTTTAAGTACGGAGATACTGCAACAAAGATGTAAATGTAGAAATATAAGCAAATCTTCAGATTAAAAGATATCAATTTAAGGATATACTATTTGTTACTTATATCATTACCATTGACTAGAATGGTTAGGAGACAGTCAAAAAGTGGCTGCAAACGCTGATGTCCAGTAGTAATAATTTTGTGAAAAACAATTATCAATAAATCAGCATGTGTTCCAGTAAAAACAGGAATGTCCATAGGAATCGTTGCAGTGTAAGGCTTATTCAAACGTACACCAAAGTTTCTTTCACCTGATAGTAGTAAAAGAATGAATACTCCAATATGCATAAGACCAACTCGAGCTGTAAAAAAACAATCATATTAAGACATCTAATTTTCTTTTATATCAATAATAGTTTTTATCAATGTGAATAATTTAAAACTTATTCTAAACAATAATTTATTGTATCAGAATTATTTCTGTTATAATTATGGTATAAACTTTTAAATGTCATATCACTACAAAATTAGTAAACTATTAGTAGACAACAAATGTAATGCAAATATTGAGGAAATATTAAATTAATAAAAAACAGTTTAGTCACTAAATGTTAATAAACATACAAAACACTGGTTGTTTTCTTTCTACGTACACTTTTATCTTTGTAGTAATGTAAGTTGTTGGCAGCAGTATGCTTATTGTGAGCACAGATTTATTAAGCCTTCAGGTACCCAGCAGGGAAAACTTGTAAAAAAGTTTAAAAGTGAATACTTGAGTTAATTAGGTATTGTTCTTTAATGCAAAATGCAAATATGTGCAACTTTCAAAGTGTTATGGTTTTTTTATACAGTGTGTCCACATTTCAATGCTCACTATTGGGATCTCGGAAATTGCAAGAGATACGAAGTCAGTTAAATTAGAAAAGATTTGGCTATTTTGGAGATCGGTTTACTTATGCTTTTGTTTTTTCAAAAAAGTTCACGGCATACTAGATATTTGCTAAAAACGAAATTATCTTATTTTTTTAAAGTAACATATCTCAGGAACGAGCAAAGATAGAAAAGAACAGCAAAGAGGGTGTTTTAGAGAATTTACTCTGAAACATAAATCCAAATTTTTTTCTAATGGAACGCCTACTTGATCTCCATATTACTGAACTGCACTCCTTAAATGCTTTTCAGTGATACATGGGTTGACATAGCTATTCTTTTGTTTTACCGAGTTAACCAACTTCGTATCTCTTACAATTTCTGAGATTCCAATAGTGAGCATTGAAATGTGGACATACTGTATATATACAAACTTACAAATTTAAAAAACACCAGTGAAGGAAGAGTAGTTTCCAGTTAAGAAACATTGATACACCAGTAAAAGAACAAAATGTTTTAATGAGCATTTAATATATCTAAGTAAGTAATCCTTCTCTTATATCAATACCTATATTGTCCAGTTGGTTTTGGGTATATTGGAATCAGTGATAGGACCATCTTTATTCCATTTATAAATGAAAAAAAACCAAAAAAGAAATATTCCAGTAAAGGAACACGATAACTTAATGCATGTTCCTTTAGTGGAGATAAATAAATTTCTCAAACCAGTTGATAAAAATAAAAAGTAAAATAGAATTTCCTGGTCATTCTCACCTATACCCGAATATGAATAAACCTTATTTTATCATTTTAATTATTTGTAACGGGTTAGGTCTTTTTTTTTTAATAATAAAAATGCTTAATCCGAGCTTTCGTATCTTTATTGATACTACTTAAGGGATCTCAAATGTATAAAAAAAAGAAAGATATTTAACACATAATTAGCATTTTTATTGTATATGTAAACTTATAAAATGTAAAGAAAAATATTTTACAAAAGTTTTGGAATTTATACTACAACACATAAAATAAATAATTTCTCACCTAAGACGCATGTAGGCTTACCTTAAGTACTAGAAGAATTTTATGTGTACCATGTAGATCAACTAACTATAAACAGTGGGATCATTTTTTTGATGCTTAGTAGTAAACAAAATGACAATGTAATTTTCAAGATGTGGAGAGAGAATATTTATATTCATTTTAAACCATGTTCTTTTAAAAAGAATTGCAAATGTTTCTTCACTGGTGGGTGTTCCCCGACTGGTACACTTACCCTATACAGTTTCTACATCCAATTCAGTTAAGAATTTTATAAATTGTTACATTAATGGATTATTAGAAATAATAAATTGTAATGTTCTAATTTTCTATAACATTCAGTAGAATATTATCTATCATTACTAACTACAAAAGGAATATTACAATTAATTAAAATACCGGGTGTAAATGGGAAGTGGAAACAGTCTGCCAATTACTTATATACTTTGAAGTAGAGTTCTGAAACTTGAGGTATTAAAATGACATCATATTTGCCTTTTTTTGATTAAATGAAGCCCAAGTTGCTTCTAGTTTTAACGGAAGTTGCATCAACTTTATTTTTCTAAATAGCACCCTGTGTATATTTTTTTAATACTGAAGAAAAACACAATTGTCGTGATCTGTATTGGAAATTTTAATAACTAGTGTGAGGGTGATCATACTGTTGCCACAACAGTAAAACATATCATCAGAAATAATCATAATTGTTATAAATCTTCAGATTTTGAGATTTATAGTCAGCTCTGGCAATGTTGTTTGCAGCCGAAGATCACCTTCTTTTCCGCCATTTTGATGCATTTTGACGAAATTTAGCGCCATCTCTCGATTGATGATTTTCCTCCCTATATCTGATTTTGTTTTAAATTCTGTTTTTATTGATACATAATTCTTAGGATAACCTCAACAATTTCCAATTTTCCTAAAATAGGTGGACCATGATTCGACACATTGTTTTCATAATCTGTATCAACTACTCTGTAAATTGCAAGGAATTATTGCTTTTCTTCTTATTATCAATACTACTTCTTGAAAAAAGGTTAACATTGAGAAGCTGTGTTTATTTTCCTGTCTTGCTCAATTCTTTCTTATTCTCTTTCAAATAAGCAGAAATGTTTTCATTATTGCTGATGAATGAAATGAAAGACCATCACTTTGGAAATAATAAAAGAGATGTGTTTATGAAAAGAGAATAAGATGGAGTCTCATTAGTGATAATAAGACTGAGAGGTTGCTGTTTGAAAAAATGAGTTAGAATTGACTTTTCTCAGGAAAGTGAGTAGGAAAGTAAAACAAATGCAATTTTCCAATGTTAATCCTTTTTTGAGAAGTAGCCTTGGTAATGAGAAAAAAGCAACCATTCTTTGCAGTTTACTTGGTAATTGACAAAAATTCTCAAAAGGATATGTTCAATCATGGGCCTCCTATTTTAGGGAAATTAAGCATTTTTCAGGTTATCTTGAAACAAAATATAACAAATGACACATCAACAGCAATGAAATCTAAAACAGAATCAGTATTAAAATATATATACAGGGTGCTAGTTAAAAAAATAAAGTTGATATAACCTGTCAAAACTGGAAGCAACCTTGAGCATTCCACTTATGTTAATTAAAAAAATCACAAATTTGATGTCATTTTCAGTTTAAGTTTCAGAACTCTATTTCAAAGTATAAGCAAACAATGGACTTCACTTCTCATTGACACTCCGTATATTATGCATTCAGTAAAAGATATAGCAGCTAGCATTGGCTAAAAGTAAAGAAACAAGATAGCCACTTTTATTTATTTTGTCTTTAAATAAAATAAATCTTGATACTGGTATTACATATTTACATTCTTTAATAAAAAAATCGCTGGTAAATCTCTATAGTTCTTCTTTGCTTTTAAATAGCAAGCCATGAATAATAATCTTTCTGTTAAAGACAAAAATAATATTCTGGGTTTGAATAGTTACCATGAATAAAATAATAAATAATTGAATATAATATGTCAGATGAATTTTATTGTAATAAATTAAACTTTAACTGCCTGTATATTTTATTAAAGAAACTCCTATAAGTTTCAATTGGTTATGGGCCCAGGCAGGTATTTAACCATTTTTTAAAATTGAGACTTCACGTGTGTATGTGCATGACAATTTAAATATTTGTAATCGGCAAGAAGGTAAAATAAATTGATTAAGATGAGTGAAAAAGAAAATACGATTACAAAACTCCGAAGTACTGGAGATAACTGGTCAATATGGAAGTTTCAAGCTAAAGTATTATTACAATCAAAGGAATTATATGGATATGTTACTGGTGAAGAAAAGGAACCTAGAAAAACTGACACGGATAATTGGAAGAAGTGGAAGAAAAAGGATTACATAGCAGTAGAATTAATTGTTTCTAGAATCGATGAAGGTACATTACCGTTGATTATTAATTGTGATACGGTTCTGGAAATTTGGAACAAACTATTAAGTGTGTTTGAACAGAAGTCTGAAAGTAGTGTTTATTTGATGCAACAGAAATTTATGAATTATAGTTGG
>VTPC01001767.1:0-16498 GCA_011009095.1 Ignelater luminosus
CGCGCAAAAGCACCGGATCTGGTAGGGACCATTCCAAGATGATAAATAATAATAAACTTTTATACAATGCACTTATTCTGAAGTGAAACTTTACTACATAATATATTGAACGACTTATAAACAAGCAGTAAAGCGATAAAAATCAATATTTCCTTATTTAAAGTCAGGTATAAAGAATTCAAATAATGGTGAACAATATCCCGTTATTTTAAAGTTTGCCTGATTCACCTGTCAATGTGAAAGGTGTTTCAAACGAAATTTATGACTTCCTTCTTAGAGGTTTTTAGGAAACTTTTGTGCTTACTTTACAAATGAGAAAGAAAGCGACATAATCTTTTCTAAGTATGTAATAAAAGTATTCAGCCCGTCTGCATCTAAACAGTAAATTCTTCAAAGAACACCACTGATTTGGTTCCCTGCCTTCGTTCGGTTCGAGTAAATTCATTCCACAGTGTTCGGCAGGTATTGTGCAAATTTGTTTGGTTTAGTGTCGTTAATAGGTAAGTTTAAATTAGTAATATGTAGTATTTGTACTGATTCTTCTATTTTTAGGGATAACAATTTACTGTAAGCGAAATGTCTAACAGAATAAATTAAAAACCGTTTAGTACTTTATCAACTAGACAAAAGTACCGTAGATTAGGGCAGTACAAAAATATTATGAAAGCAAAACATGAATTACAATTATTCAATAATAAAAATGACAACCATAATAAAATCTTTGACAAAATTGAAAACAATACTACTATGAAAGAAATAATAGCATCAATGACAATATTAGCAACGCAAGTAGTTTGAGCGATACTAAAATTTTAAATTCTGATATTACGATAAATCAATCAATCAAAAATCAGAGGTAGAGCAAATGCTGCCAATAGATACAAAAGAAAGTTTTGGAGAATTAGAAAATTAAATAAAGAACATGCGGATTTGTTTGTTACACATAATTATTTTTGTTCATTTTTTAGAAACTCTTTTTATGTAACATCGGTGGAGTTGGCTATAAAGGCAAGATCTTCAGAATTTAAAAAAATGTTCTGACCTACGAATTTGCTGTTATTCGTGGTTATTCGTGATTGCGTCAACGTGGGAATCTCGGAATGGCTGGAACCAAGACGATGAATATCAGACAAAGGTATTCTTTTTATCGTAATATTTATAGATGGCATATATAAATTGTTTTGTTTTTCAGAAATTGAGCAATGTTGTTCCGATGGACTACGCCATGCTGCACAGAGATTAAAAAGGGACGAGAAGACAAAAACGAATTAATGTGTTTTGGAATTGCTTTGTATTTTTTCTTTTTAAAAAAAATTTAATAAAACTTTTATTTCAAGTATTACTTTACAAGCATTTTCCTTCAAAAATAAAGTACTGTGTAATATCATTAAAATTAGTTATATTACTAGGTTATTCGTTTTGCAGTGTATGTCCTTGATCTTTTCTTAACTTTAATTCCAAATTTTTACTTTTGTTTAAAAACGGAATGGCAGTATTCCTAAACTACAGGTCTATTTGATAACAAATTTGAATGATTTAAGAGATTTTGAAATTTTTGCACCACTTAGATTAAGGCCTAGTCTTTCCACCTGCTTATAAATTTATTGGTAAGATAACTTGAGACTTTTCTTACTTGGGCAAGGTTAGTATGTTGTATTAACTTTTGACTAATTTATTTTGGTCTTCCTGCAACCCCTATAGACTAGAATAAATTGGTCAAAAGCTTGGAAAAATGTTTTGTGTTACGTGGACGATAAATTTACAAGGAGGTAGAAAGACCAGACTTTAATTAATTAATGGGGCATACTCTTTGTTACATGTTAACAATGTTACAATGTAGACTGATGGTTTTCTAAAAAGAGCCTTGTTTGCATATATCATGGTTATGGATTGAAGAGAATTTTTATCTCTGGTCTGTTTGTTTTAGACTGGGAAAATGCACCTGTAGAATTAGATGCGTTGGCAATACACCTTTTATTGCAAACCCGTCTGTTGATTTCCCGTTCAACAAGACACTTACGTTAGAACATTCTTCTACTATGTTAAATTATCTTTTTCATTTTAATTCTGCCCAGGGCATTATTTACTAAACAATTGGAGTTTATTTGTGTAAAGGAGTATCCTAGTCGTTTTTCTTAAAACTCATGGATGTTAAATTAATCCTGTATGCTAATTCCAATCAGCTTGTAT
The DNA here is from genome assembly GCA_011009095.1 of Ignelater luminosus. NCBI lineage: Eukaryota > Metazoa > Arthropoda > Insecta > Coleoptera > Elateridae > Ignelater > Ignelater luminosus. Next base: position 2,191 of record VTPC01001767.1, read on the forward strand.
TTATTGAATTGAAAATATTTCATTTTCAGTTATTGAGTAATAAGTAGGATGCTCACCGACACATGTGGGAATTGTTTTAATTAGAACTTTACAGATACATTTGTTCTTGTTGCAGCCAGTTTATACATGGTAATTTACTAGATGACAAACCTATGTAGTTCATTAAACATCTCCACAAGTCACTACAACTTTTTTATTTTAAAAACTTTATGAACTAGAAATACTTTGTTTCCTGTTTTGACGTAGCAATTTCGAGATTAGTATCTCTCGATCAACATTAAGATTGTAAAATTATGTTATGCCAAAGAACAAATGTAACAACAACAACAACAGGATCTCCCTATTCCATGATGTTTTTAGAATAAAAGAAAGTTAAAGTGACGTTTGGAAATGTAAATGGGTTGTATCTTAAATTCTACTAGGCACATCACCACTAGTGAATCATTCAGTATTATTAAATTATAGCCAAGTAACTATGACTACAAGATTGCAGTTGAAATGAGACGTCATTTTGCTTCAAAAACGTTTATTAGTAGAATTTTCAGAATATTAAAACCCCCTTGGGTGCTTCGCCGTTTAATAATTTTCTTTAGTTACCTATGAACAGAAACACTGGAAAACGTGATCTGGATTTTTGAAGAATCTTTAGCCAAGTTTAAAGATACATTAAAAACAATTACTGGTTTATAAAAGATAATGGTTGGACTTTAGAAAAGTAAAGGAAGATGCTTTACAATGATTACCAAACGAGAAAGATTCTTTAACACTAGAACACTCAACCTTTTCTGTATCTAGAACAACTTCTAAAAATCAAAAAGACAGTTACACGCTTCTCTTTTACAACATATTTATGGTAAACTGTTGTCCTGCCTTTAACTGCTACAGTTGTTTGCCGTCTATTAAAATTGATTCCATTTATTCCAACCACCGCCTCGGTGGTGATTTTTAATGTGCTACTCATTTAATCTTTCCGGAAGGTGATAATCTTTTGTTCACTCTTGGACATGGTTTTATCACAAATTCCTGGATTCAAATAAAAAGACGATATACCACAACTTACCTAAATTTAAAATAGTTTTATTAAGCTGGTATTCAGCTACTTAGAAAAATTAAGTTTGCTCATAAAGTAGGCTTCTATTGATTTTACTGATATTTGGTACGCCACTCTTTTGTTTTTAGAGGCTTTTGGTCATTATACAAGCTACGTTCTGTAAGTACCTCTGACAGTTATTTCTCCTCCAAGGCGTTCGTTTAATGCAAATCTGGATGAGATCGAGCGAGCCGCGGCCTCTGCGTAGCGTTCGGTAGATTCCGATTCGAGCAGTTCGAGGTTCCTCGCCTTGCTCTGTTTTTCTACTGAGCAAATAGATTCAAAATAATTGCCGTTCTTGTCTGACATTCGGCATAAAATAATTGTTTCGATGTTTTTTGATTGATGCCTTAAATTAAAATAAAACGGCTTTAAATTTCAGAATGTTATTGAAGTTTATTGTAAATAAAAAAGAAGTTAAATTAGAAGAGCAAGACGAGGAATTAATAAACAAGCTGTTGACTGGTAAAGTTTCGTGTAAAATTGTCGCTACTTTTAAACTGCGTGTTCTAGAATCTAGATGACGAATTTACTTGCAAAATTTGGATTGTTTCCCGAAATAATTAACAAAAACATTAAAATCATACAACAAACAACATTAGCAAATTGCACTAGTTCGCAACAAAATAACGATATTAACGTGGTACTGATCGAAAAAAGTTATGGTTGCTAGAAACTTTAGAAAATCAAAACTAATTTAATAGAATTACATTTATCTTTCAAATACATACATAAGTTAAATTAATTTTTCATTAAATAAACTACAGTGCAGTCTTTAAAAATATTTTTGTTAGTAATAAAAGAGTAGTGTATATTTATACATTTATTTACAAAAGTTATTAAATTATAGTGAACAAATCGCATATCAGTTGGTAATATGTTTACATTTTACAAGTCCATTTCGATATATAGTACTATTCGTCGTTTCTAATTTGAAAGCTGTGGTTGTTTGCGATCTGGTAGCTCGCTGAGCATTCGGTTAATGTTCCCAGCTGTCAGATGTTTTCTAGTCACGTAATCAAAAATCTCTATAATTGCAATTCTGGATTTCAAGTGTTTCTGGTTAATTCTAGGAGCTCATCTTCAGAAACAAATTTATTCTCAGAACAGATTTCAATTTGATTTTACAACAGCAAGCATCCAGAACTTTGCAGGATGCAAAAAACAGTGGTGTCACCCGTGAAATTTTCCCCTCGTTTAGTAATAGCAAAACTTTAGTTCATTTTAGTTTTTAATTTCTTAAGTGGTTGCTTATCATACCAAAACAAAAGTAAAGCAGAATTTTCCAAATCTACTTTTTCTATTGTTTGAAAAGTTATTTATAAACCTCATACATTTAACTTCCAATTAGTTACACTATAATCGCAGCGAAGAAAGCAACAACTCTTCAAAAACATAAGAAATAAAATTCTTCCATCAACCTCGTAGTTGGCCACACCTCATTTTCTACGTAATCTTTGCGTCTTTTTCACATTTTCTTTTACAGTCTAGAAAGCAAATAGAATTTATATCTTATTTACATTTTTGAAAAAAACTGAAAGTCGTTCAAATTCTTTTCAATAATAAAGCAATAAACTAATGTAATTCCCATTTAAGAATTGACTATTGTCGGTGGTTCGAAGTATAAAACTAAATCAATAAAAGAATGTTGGAAATAAAACATGAGTTTTAAACAGTCTATAGGTCTCATTATAACAGATTACATGATCGTTTGACGGGGAGTAGAAACTCAAAGGCGTTAGATTTGACTAGTCTGAAAATTCTAGTGTTGAATAATTAAATTTCACTGACAATTATTAGGATTGTGTAGTCTTAAACAAACGCTGGAAAAACCCTTTTAGCGCTTGCGTTTACAAAACAAACAGCAATTAATGGCAGAGAGATACACTAAAATCATTTGCTATGTAAAGGATTTAAGTTTTTTTAACACATAAAATACTTAATTCCCCGAGAAATTTGTTGTTTGTTGTTTTTGTAGACGTGGCAGGTCAGTTTTAACTTTACATAGTTTAACATTTTAAAATAAAATATTTCTATAGACGCATGCAAATGGCGTATTTTTAATGAACGTATTTGTTATTATATAGGTGAGCAGCTCCTTATTTTCCCTTAAATCCGTTTTAGCGGTAAATAAACTAAAATCTGAACTAAAATACATAATTGAAGTGCAGTGGTGTAACTTAATTACACAAAGTAAAGGTTTTCTTGACGTTTCACAACCGAATTAGATTTCTGGTAATAGAGTTACTCATTAAAAGCGTGAAGTATTCAAGTTGGTAATGGTGTAACTTTCAGTGTTTGTTTGATATAGTATTTCCTTTGACAAAGTAATTTTGTAAAATTAGAGAATTCTATAAATAAATAGTATTTGTAGATGTATATGTGAAGGGTATTTTGCAATTAAAGATGTTTACTTTTAAAGAGAACGATTTTAAATAAAGATCCTTTTAAGGAGATTTAAGGATTAAAAAACATAATTATATTATACATTGTATAATTTTCTAAGAAATAGCCTTATAAAATGTGAAATTTTCATTTTTCAAATGTTACTGTCCTACCTTTCACATTTTAGGGTTTTACTAGATATTCTAAAATAATTACCCTGTAAGCCCTTGTAATTACATTTGTCAACTTGTTAATTGTGTTAAGTCCTGAAAATATAAAATGGAATTAAATACAGAGAAGAAAGATCATATCGACAAATCAGTAGGTAGATTATAATTTGTTTTTGTTGTTTGAGTTTTTTATTGCAAAAAACCGCTGTACAGAATAGCAACATACTATACGGCATCTGTTCCTGACACATCAATTATATTTTTCAAAACTACTAAATGTAATAATTAAATCGATATTTCCTTGCTAAAGACGTTTAGGGATTTTTATCGTAGTTTATGTATCAAATTTATCATTTTCATTATTTTCTACTGTTGTAGTTTGTGGTTGATGGAATTAATTGTATCAGTTAATGAGTGCATAGAAGTAAATTTTATTGTGAATTCTGTTGACAAAAAAGAAATTCAGAAATACTGATTGGTTCAGGTCACAGACAAGCTATAACATTTCTAGTTGTAATGAAGAAAATCTTGTCTTTGGTAGATAAAAAGTTAACATGGAAATTACATTACTACAGATTTTCTTAGTAATTTTAGAATATATATTAGCACGTAACCTCTTCGAGCATTGGAAGCAGTCAGCTGAAAGGCACCATAGTGTTAATAAAAAGTTGAAGACAATAATGAGAATGTAAAACTATTTGACTACGATACCCTGAACAATACCAGCAAACACAATTATATCGTAGCGATATCAGTGCGAGTTTATCTGTCTACGAACTTGTTTAATGTTACATAGCACACTGCGCACATGTGCGTTATGTATAACGCGTAATGTCGGAAACACAGTACGAGTTGCAGTACATCGCAATTACGTACCGATTGTTACATACCGACGACATCCATCGTGCTTCAGACTAGGTATATGCTTGTTGGTACATCGTCATAATTTTACGTGAATTCATCGCTCTAATATCTACGTTTCGATGTACCTGTTTCGTTTAATTTTGAAAGACTATGTAATATGCTAAATTACGTATTCGTTAGGTCTACATTGTAACATTGTTAACATGTAACAAAGAGTATGCCCCATTAATTAATTAAAGTCTGGTCTTTCTACGTCCTTGGAAATTTATCGTCCACGTAACCCAAAACATTTTTCCGGCAAAGTTATTCTAGTCTATAGAGGTTGCAGGAAGACAAAAATAAATTAGTCAAAAGTTAATACAACATACTGACCTTGCCCAAGTAAGAAAGTCTCAAGTTATCTGACCAATAAATTTATAAGGATGTGGAAAGACTAGGGCTTAATCTAAGTGGTGCAAAAATTTCAAAATCTCTTAAATCATTCAAATTTGTTATCAAATAGACCTGTAGTTTAGGAATACTGCCATTCCGTTTTTAAACAAAAGTAAAAATTTGGAACTAAAGTTAAGAAAAGATCAAGGACATACATTGCCAAATGAATAGCCTAGTAACATAACTAATTTGAATGATATTACACAGTACTTTATTTTTTAAGAAAATGGATGAAAAGTAATACTTGAATAAAAGTTTTATTAAATTTATTTAAAAAAGAAAAAATACAAAACAATTCCAAAACACATTAATTCGTTTTTGTCTTCTCGTCCCTTTTTAATCTCCGTGCAGCATGTCGTAGTCCCTCGAAACAACATTGCTCAATTTCTGAAAAACAAAACAATTTATATAGGCGAGCTATAAATATTACCATAAAAAGAATACCTTTGTCCGATATTCATCGTCTTGGTTCCAGCCATTCGGAGATTCCCACGTTGACGCCATCACGAATAACCACGAATAACAGCAAATTCGTTAGTCAGATCATTTTTTTTAAATTCTGGAGATCTTGCCTTTATAGCCAACTTTACCGATGTTACATAAAAAGAGTTTCTAAAAAAAAAGAAAACGAATGAACAAAAATAATTATGTGTAACAAACAAATCCGCATGTTCTTTATTTAGTTTTCTAATTCTCCAAAACTTTCTTTTGTATCTATTGGCAGCATTTGCTCTACCTCTGATTTTTGATTAATTGATTAATCGTAATATCAGAATTTAAAATTTTAGTATCGCTAAAACTACTTGCGTTGCTAATATTGTCATTGATGCTATTATTTCTTTCATAGTAGTATTGTTTTTAATTTTGTCAAAGATTTTATTATCGTTGTCATTTTTATTATTGAATAATTGTAATTCATTTTTTGCTTTTATAATATTTTTGTACTGCCCTAATCTACGATACTTTTTGTCTAGTTGATAAAGTACTAAACGGTTTTTACTTTATTCTGTTAGACATTTCGCTTACAGTAAATTGTTATTCTTAAAAATACAAGAATCAGTACAAATACTACATATTACTAATTTAAACTTACCTATTAACGACACTAAACCAGACAATTTGCACAATAACTGCCGAACACTGTGGAATGAATTTACTCGAACCGAACGAAGGCAGGGAACCAAATCAGTGGTGTTCTTTGAAGAATTTACTGTTTAGATGCAGACGGGCTGAATACTTTTATTACATTCTTAGAAAGGACCATGTCCCTCTCTTTCTTATTTGTAAAGTAAACACAAAGTTTTTCTAAAAACGTCTAAGAAGGAAGTCTTAAATTTCGTTTGAAACATCTTTCACATTGACAGGTAAATCAGGCAAACTTTAAAATAACGGGATATTATTCACTATTATTTGAGTTCTTCATACCTGACTTTAAATAAGGAAATATTGATTTTTACCGCTTTACTGCTTGTTGATAAGTCGTTCAATATATTATGTAGTAAAGTTTCACTTCAGAATAAGTGCATTGTATAAAAATTTATTATTATTTATCATCTTGGAATGATCCTTACCTGGTTAGGCGCTTTTGTGCGGGGCACAATCTGTAAAAGATCCATTTCACTGTGTGATTTTTATATAAAAAATACTATAGTTACATAAATATTGCTGTGGTTTTTGGCCATACAGCAAAATCAAGTAAAATTTTAGTGATCGAAATTGCCCAAAAAATTATGGAAATAAGAAGTTATTGTTATGTTAATTTTGTTTATCACTGTATATTTTAGGACTCAATTTATGTTAGAATTCAACACTAATTTATTATCATTTATATTATTTTATACCTTAAACATGTAGGAAAAAGCATAAGAGATTTAATTGCAAAAATTAAAAATGACTTTAGATTAGTATTTTTGTAAGTGAGAATTCCTTAAGAAAAGAACTTTAAAAAGTCTTCGAAATTACGCGCTGCCGACGTAGTTTGAGTAATCTTTTGCGATGTCGTAGTCTTGACGTCCCAGCTACACTTTATACCTGAAATCTACCTAATGTGATTGAAATTACGCGTTGGCGATGTAACTTGAGTACTTCTTTGCGATGTCATAGTATTGACGTACCAGCTACATCGATAAGATGTAATCGAGAGATGTACTGCTCGTTCTTTCGTTGGTATGTACCTGTTACATTAATGTCACACCTGTGTTTACTGGGTTTTTTAAATAGTATATCTGCTTTTCTAATAATGTAGAAAATTATTTATTACAGATATAGCTATTAAAAAAAATAAATGAGACGATGAAAAATTTTTACAATTCAATTATCATTATTTTATTAGAATTACTTTAACAAAATTCTTTTATTCAAATTTCTGTTTATTGATTTTCTGAAAACTAAAATTTTTAATAAACATATTTCACATTCAAATTAATTTAAACAAAATTTATTCCTATTGTAAAGTTACAACTATTGTTGCAGTACAGCCACGGCATTATTATAATACAACTAACGATCGCATCAGCTGTAAGATTTTACAGCGAAATGTTTAAATATCTTCTTGGTTTCATAAAACCAACATTTTATTAAACAAGAATTTTCAAAAGCGAGGTAAATCAACAAATAAATATACATAAAATGTTTCTTTAAAAGAAAACTTTATTTTACAGTACTAATATAAAATAATAATTTAGGGATATTAGTAAACAAATGACTAGGATTGTATTTTCTGGAAATGGGCCAATTGTGTGGTATATTCAGTTCTATGTTATCTACTTCACAGCCATTTTTCAACGTTGTGTCAGTTTTAGCTTGGATTTTATGAACTTCTTTAATCTAAAAAAGTCTTTGTAATGTAAAACAATTTCCTGTTTTACATTGGATCATCATCTTTTATCCGGTCTATATATGATTCTAGAAAAGCGGAAATCTTTATTCTTTCTTTTCCTCTGAGGAAATATTCTTTCCTTTCGAAGAAAGAGAATAAAATTTAATTTGTTTTTTTTTAAATAAACATCAAAGACGCTTCTAACCAATACAGTTTTGGCTTTCTCTGTGCGCGTTCGACATACAAATTAAAAGCAATGACGTGGTTCTGTCGTTTAAGATAGTATTTGTTAAACTCTGAAGGTGTCTGTTTTTCACCCATTTGTTTGCTTTGTTTATTAAAAAACAGTCCAATATTTCTTTTTACCGGCGTGTCTTCTAGTTTTTTATTAATTACTGTTAGTTGCTCTGGTTGTCCTTTGTTGTTGTAATATACAAATTTTTTTATCTTTCTGATGAATGAACTATTCCAGATTTTTAATAACAACAATATTACTTCTCATTGCTCTGCCACCGTAACATTAATTCAAGAGATTTTCACGTTTCGTAGATTTTAATTAGCACAGCTTCAAATAGTAAGTAAACGTGCTGCATAAAGCTAAAAGCTAAAAGTTGTCTTTCTAATTAGAATCAGCATCAATATTAATTTACATTTTGCGCATTCAGCATTCTTACTTTGAATTTCCTTTATTTTATTTATTTTAGTGCAACACGTGGTATTTTCGTTTTGTAAAGTTTGTTTAATTGTTATAAATTTGATCTAATCTTTAACTCAGTTTAGACTTGTTTCATTATGTATACCTACTCAGTTTAGCATTATTAAAAATGACATTTTCACAAAATACCTTTTGCTTTTGGATAGTTTGATTTATGTATTATTAACTGGATTTCATTATTATTGAAGTTTAATTTTTTGTGTTTTTCTTTCAGAAAAAGTTTTAGTGATTTCACTGATAGAGTATTCAGCATCAAAATTTTGTTTTATTAATTTTTGTTTCAGATTTATAAATAAAGGAATTATGATGAAAATCCATTCTGATGCATCACCCTGTATTTTCTTATATTACGTTGCGTACAGAAACTACTTATGATCCTGATTACACATGATTTCAAAGTTAACACGCTCAATTTATTAATTATAGTTTGACAACGTATGTGGGATGATCATCGATCCCAAAAGCATTACTTATACTCCCTATATCGTAGAAAACCCAATTAAAACCAAATTTACAACAGTTTCAAGGCCGATGGAGCTTTTGATATTCACAAAACGACCACAAGCTTAAAAGTTTACAACACTTATAAAAGGAATAATAAAACAGTATATAGACTTTCCCTTTAATTTAGAAACTCAAATCATTCTCCGCGTCAAGTTTAATCTCAAACTATACCGCAACCAGCCAACTATTGGTAAGACAAGCCAGATTAGAATGCGACAGTTCTTTGAACTTATGAGAAATAATTAGTTATAAAGTTTGAAACTATGTATTGGGGAAATGCAACGCAGTGTATAAAATTAGCTGATTAGATAATTTCTTGGAAAGCTTGAATTTTAAAATATTTTGCAATAATCATTATTAAAGTAGTTGCTATGCTTGATTTTATTTACATTATTAGAAACATTCGGCATTTCTTAATTTTTTCTTGCTTAATTCCTGAATACTCTACGATCAAGAGGAATATAACTAACGGATTTATAAATTCATAGAGTTGAAAAACGCTTATGAATCATTTACCCCTGCAAGAAAAAAACACATCATAAATATCTTGCAACCTAAGAATACTTAAAACACTTTGTCAGTACCAACATAGTTCCGTTGGCTGCCTTGGGCTATAACCATGTCTTTACTTATCACACTGTATTATTCTCAAGTATTACCTGCATTAGATATTTTATTTTTATTTTGCTGTCTGATCTGATCGTAAAAGAAAAAACAGCTGCAATAAAACAATTTACGGAAGCAACAATAATTACAGTAAATGTTCCTTGTTCTGATAAAAGTTTAAAATGAACAATGTTAATGTTTTTTAGATGACTGAATTTGTGTGTTTAACATACAAAATTTCTAAATTGTATTGCAATAAAAACAAATTCCATAAGTGCTAGGGATCGACAATTTTCCATAAATTTATTTGTTATTAAGAAATGTTAAATTTGTATAAAGGTTAGGCGCCATGGACCCCACATATGGACTAAACAGGTGTTGTCTTCATCTCACAGACGGACCGTTACGCACAACCCTTGAAATTGAAATTATTTTTACGATGTTTAGCTCTAGAAGTTTAGTGAAAGGTCCTCATGCTATCGAAAGCAAAGTGCGACAACCCTATAGTTAACCCTACATAATCCAAATCAATATTTTACCTACCAGATCCTAAGACTAACACCAATCAACAGAAATTATTCCGCTAACAGCAGTTCAAATACCCTAAAACTAGAACGAAAATTTACTAAATGTTAAAATTAATTATACTCTGTGTCGTGATTACAATAATAATAACAATGCAAATCGTCAACCCTATTGATCTACAAAAAATCCAGAAAACTACAAGAAGATTAATTAATCCCTCAGCGCGACTCATCAACCTCAACCATCTTCCCAAACGAGAAAAACTATAAAAAACTAAAGAATAAACCGAAAGTACCGTTTGAACAAACACATGAAACGGTAGCGAAAAGTGACCGTTACATACTCCTTGCGGTATGTTTCTCTGTTAAGTTTTTGATAAAACGAACGAGCTGGTTTTCAAATCACAAGTGTAAATTGTTTTCTAGATTAAAAATTTTTTAGTAAACTTTGTTTTATATTTTCCACTGTTCTGGAAAATTATAGTATAATAAGATTGACCAGCAATGTAATTGAAAGTAGCAAAGCAGCAGATTTCGTGGTCTATTACCATACATCGATATTGTGTCAGCATGCCGTATAGCTCTCAAAAGCGCGTTTCCATTGTTGCATTCTGTTTTCCATCCGGATCCAGAACAACTTCAACTTTAAAGCTTTTCAAACCTCCTCTGTTTTAACCTTTTGTACAAAAGTCTGCGACATTTGTACATTCCTAGCCACATTTTGTGACGAGATCTTTGGATTGTCCGCGAACATCTGCATCGTTCCTTTTTAGAGTTGGTCATACCATGTTCACTTTTACTTCCAGAATTTCTTTAGATCGTTAGAATTCGTAAGATCTACCTTCTTAGCAAGCCCTCGTGTGGATAAATTTGGGATTTTAACGTATTCGTGCAAAACTATTCTCCGGCGGAACGTTCCGATTCCGAAGATGCCATTTTTACAATTGACGCTTCACATATATCCACAACTGTCACTTGTAATTCTTTCAGCCTGCCACCTAGTTTGCGCCCTCTATTTGGATACGCAGAATGTTACACTTGAAAGAGTTGTAATTAATATTGATGCTTCAATTTTGCTTATTCATGAGATCTGAATAAAAAATAGAACTTGTTAGATCTTACTTAGTCAACAGTGCTGTCGCTTTAGTAAACTAATAAATGTAAAACTTTTCCAACTATAAAACAATCTTTAAGACGAAGCACTTATGACTAACAGTTGACAGTAGGCGTTTAGCGTAAGAGGGTTTAATTCACTTATGAGTCTGGTTTTAGTATGTCAAGTTGAGGTATTGACCTTAATTTGACCCTTCAAAGATCATTATGCCCTGCTCATAACTTCCTAAGATTTACTTGTCGGTCATAACCAGAAACTTTTTTTCATATTTAGTATTCTTCCATGATAGGTCAAATTTGGGTATGGCGAACATCGCAAGAATTCTGATTCTATAGTATTTTGCGTAATTTTGGTTACCAATTTTATTTTGAATTAAATCATTCACACTGAAGAGAATACCTGAGATTATGATCTACGATAATCATAGAGAAGGTCGTAATGGTCCATCGCTATCAGCTTTTAATACAAAACATTACTGAAACACCTCGATGCTACATTCAGTAGCATTTGATGATTCATAAGTGCTGTAGGAAGGAGTGTACCTTTATTGGGGGTTTATTAAGACGCGACGTTGATGGTAGTCATCTAAGGGACGGGGGTATGATTTATAATATCAAACCGATAATATGATTCGTAGATATAAGAAGTGTTCTGGAAAGTGTTGTTACTAGTAACTCTTTCGTTTGGAGACTGACGTATAACGAAGCTGTTTATCATCATGCGAAAGACAATTTTTACGAGTTTGCAGAAGCTATTCATGACAACAATTTATGAACTGCAAGTTCGTAAAACAGATAACAATAATAAACGATTTTTATTTTCTACATGCGTTTTTTAATGTCATTCTGGAATTTTCAAAGATCTTTTAATTAATTTCCGTCTTTTTCAAGAATATTTAGTTACGTCCCTGGCGGGTTAGAATTATAAATGCCTTTATTATCACATTACTTTTATAGTAAGAACTAAAAAATTTCAGTTAATTAAATTATACGTGTTTTATAGAGATGATTCAAGTTTCGCACGTTAAGTTAAATTTTGTTAGTAAGTAAAGGTGCTTAGAGTTTCTGGGCCGCGTTTAGTGGTTAGGTTAATATCATTTTATGTATCCTGCTGGATGCCGCGATCGTGTTGTACCGTTCTAATGTACTTGCCTTGTCGCTAGTGTAGGATAAAATGCTTACGCAAAGAGCAAAGAAAATGATGCCACCAACCAACTCAACCAGAAGACCATCATCATACCCTTGCGCCGGCGCTGCCCCCCTTCCCCGGGGCCCTTGCCTCCTCGCCGCATCCCCTCTTCAAATTCCATGCCTCCACCGATGCGTACGGACGTTGCGTTCTGCCATAAAAATTTGGCTTAAGAGAAGCAAAGAGCTTCTAAAGCCGGTGCCATGTGCACCTTTATCGTTGATTTCTGTCTGTCTGCAAAGAAAATCAGCTCGCCGATATTTTGATTTAAGATTTAAGCTTGCATGTATAGTATTTGGTCTGAATTACTAATTTTTAAACGAAAATCTTTTAATTTTTTTCTAAATCGTGTTAATATTATTCAATTTTGGTGTTATCTGCTATTACAGGCAAATAGTAAAGTATCTAAGAGTAACGAAGGTAGGTTCACACGTCACTGTGCTTATTGTGATCGATGCAAAACGAGATGATGAATTCCTGGAGATGAGTTACGATTTGTAAAGTATATGAAGTTTACAATGCGTTTTGGGTTAAGATCATTTGTGTTAAAGCAAACGAAATGGTGTGATTTACTCACCAGGCAAATTTTACAAAATTGTGGGTTTTATACCTAAATGTAAGAGTAACCAGTGGGTAACTTTAGTATTATTTTAGTTTTGGCTATAAAGCTATAGTCCGAGATCCAGCAGCTATTTGAGAGTAGGTATGTAAAGCAGGTCGAAACTTCACACAACAGCATCTTTACCATATACTTCCTGAACACCAACTCGAAGACCTGACAGGTGGGTAGCGGTTTTTAACAAGCTTGGGAATTTCTGAAATTGAAGAAAATGTTAATGAGGCACTTTGAAATTTGAATATGTTATATTTGCTACTTTATTAAATAATAAAATAAAACTGACAGGAGGCTTTGTCGGTTTTGAATTACCGATTGGTTATCTTAAAGTTACACATTGAGATAGTAGGGGTTTGAAGCAGCCTGAGACTCTTATACAGCATATTTATTGAACCCTAAAAGTGTGATATTTAAAAAGGCAAACCGTTACAATACTTATAAGTACGTGACAGGTGATAAATAATTTATAAACAAATTTTTAGTCTGCTTCTAAAAATAATAGTTAATTGAAGTATCTGTAAATAAATACATCCATTGTAAGTTTTCCCTTAATTTACTATTTTGTTAATCTAGGAGGTTTTTATTAATCACCCCATAGGTTTAGAGAAAGAGCGGATCAAAAGGCAAAAAATGGCAATTTTTTGGTTTACTCATTTTGTAGATTTCGAAAACCACCAGGCCCCTTAGGGCCTAATGGAGACCGTGCACCATCACTCCCACCCCGGAAGCAAAGTGGTCTCCCTTTATTTTCGCGAGATTTTCTAGTTGTGAATTGATATCCCTATTGGTGACTTTGAAATTGTCTGAATGACATCAGTTATCTATATCGGAGCAAGCACATCTTTATTCTTGTGCAGTATTTAGGGCTTTTCTCAAAATTTTGTTGTACACACTTTTTAAAGGTACAGAACATTGAATTAGATTGCGGTTAAAATTTCACTGAAAACGAATCCAAGTGTTCTTATTGCAAGGAATTGTAAGTACTTAGAGATAAAGAATTGTTCATTTTATTCAATTTGGAAAGATGTTTTGATTTGTTAGTTGGATTATATTTTACAGCTTTGTGAATAAGAATTATATCGAGACCAATGGGTATGAATAATGTTCGTGGGGTAAGCACAATACTGTTCTGTGTATTGACGACACAGTTATTTAGTTGTTTGGTTTATAGGAGAGTCTATAGTGTCAATAATGAACCTTAAAAGTATAACTGCACGAGGGTGGTCTGAAAAGTTTCCGACCTAACAAAGATACAAGACATTTTTTCTGAAAATTTTTTTTT